>CM062295.1:98852620-99123983 GCA_031216915.1 Pictodentalium vernedei | reverse complement strand
TGATATTTACAATGGTATCACCTAAGCATGTATCTGAGTCATCATCTGATGATCCACCTGGGGGCAAGAGATCTAATGGAATTTGTTCATTACAGACATTTTTCTTCCCATTACTAAATTCTGAGGGCCATTTCCCTATTTCCTGAATGTATTTTATTTGATCCTTATAAAGAATAGACACAATTTCTGCTTTCACTTTATCGCCTTCTTCTATGGATTCCACGATGAGAAAATCTCCCCGCTTTATCCAGACGTTTTTTCTGTATTTGGATGGCATGCTGACTAGAAATCTATGTTGTTCTCCATTCTCCACTTCATGGAGATTATTCCCACGACTCGCAACTACTTTCACAATCTGTTGAGCGTCCTCAGGCACAATATATTCATCAAGTACTTCTTTCGCAACTATTTTTCGTTTAGTAGCCTTCGACATGTTCGTCGTTCAAATACAAGCGAAATAACAGAAGCTAATGACAAAAACCAAAATTTTCGATTACAACGAAATCAGGTAATATTCATACAAAATGTATAAAGAAATCGGTCAAATGCTGCTGCTCAAAAGCTTCAAAATATTACCAGTGATATTTGTCAAATTATAAAGTGGCAGCATATATTCCCGTATTGTATTCACACTAACTCCTCAACAGTCATTCAATATCAAATGATGTAATTTCTTGTTGCGAAATTTTCTAAAACTCATGGTATGTTCAACTTTGCGGTGAGTCGCGCTTTCCTGTGTGGATGTGGAGATGTAGCGGTTTGAGTTAAAATTCGCGATGAGATGGAGACTCCACTCGTGCTGCAATTGGATAGTTTTTGGAGTCACACTAAAAGAGAGTGGTGGATGGCCGTTGAGGTTGAGGAAATATCGACAAAGGTAAAATGCGCACAAGTTATCCTCTTTTCTATCTTCTCTACATTCCGGGTGATAAATTTTCAATTAGGCCCACAATTATTTAAGTGAAAGTTTGCGTAAAAAACTCTTTCCGAAGTTTCGCGAATGATAATCAGTGAAAATTTAGATTTAATATAGAAACAATTTACCTCTCTCCCCTTTTAAATTTCTGTCGTGTCTAATCCATTTGATGCTACGCTTGTTATAACATGCAAGTCCGAAACTTATTTCTTCCTACTACACTAGATGGAGATATATGTAATTAGCCCTAAGATTTTAACAGGTTTAAGATACGTTAGAAAAATAGTAGGCAGAGAGGGGCTCTCCCCACCTCAAAATGTTGTAAATTTTTGGCTTGCCCGAAAGAGTAGTGAGGTCATTTGTTGGTAAACTTTACAAAATAGATGGAGAGTTATTGATATTTCTCACAACATTTTTTTTTTTTTTTTTTGGGGGGGGGGGGGTGGCTTAAACGGCACAGCGTCAAAAGACACCATTTTTTTCAGGGAACTCACCGGCACAAACTGGCCCTAAAATGACTCCAAATATCGCTGACAATGCACCAAATATATGAAGAAACGGCCATGCTTTACTGGGGGTGGTTATAAGGGTATTTCGGAGCCGCCGAGACCGAGGACGGACCGCGGGATAATGTGTAGAGCGGGCGTTATAGACCCTGCAAGCACCGGAGGCGCGAAGAGATAAGCGGGGAATGTGGGGGTCCCTTCTCCAGAATTTTTTTTAAATTAGTGCCAGGAGAAGCACTCTCCTGCATTTTCTTGACAATATCTACTCAATTATTTCCTCACAATTTAGGTAATGTATTGCCTGTATTTATGTGTGTATGGAGCATTTCTTCTCCAAAGATAATCGTGGCCACCACGATACAGGAAAGACTGGTGGAAAACCAACAAACTGGAAGAGGCCTGTTTTATTTTATATGAATGGAACCTGGTCAGTGATGCAACTACGTACTCTTGCCACCTCCGCCAGTGCCGGAGGCCAGTACCAAAAGCCTTTTCCACAACTTTCAGCTCCGACATATCAATAGGTCAACCTTCCCTTTTTTACCCTCAAAAGCTCGGGCACCTAACGGGGCCTGGACCACAGGGCTGTTATGCCCCTTATCCCCTCTCGGCGCCAGTGGGTATTTGTCAAAAGGAGAACAAGACTTTTGTGACAAAATGGCAGTTTCTATTTACATAACAGTATATAATTATGGGTATATTTTCTTCAAAGGTTGATTTACAGCACATCACAAGGGTTCATCTGTTTATCTTGTTACAATTTATAAACAAGAGGGCCTTAAGCGCTTACCTGGTAAAATTGTTTAAAGAAGGATTTAAGATCACATTCAGCACTTACATGTCAATATAGTTAATCTAATTTAGCAACACGAGTGAGGTGAGGGAGAAGGGTCTGTTGGGTGAATGTTTTTTATGAAACAGGGTGAAATTGTTTGGGTTTTTTTAAAGCAATCGAAATCACCCAAATCTTGTTCTCAAGCAAATGAAATTGCACAATGGACCCTCCTTCGCTTCCCGAGTCTCAAGTGGACACGTGGAACCCCATGTGAACAAAGGATTATCTTATGATTATCTTATGTACCCACATTTACATCTAACTTAAGTTTTATAGCTCAGTCATTCGTTGGCACAGTTCATTTAAAACTATAGTAAATTCTCCATCGGGTTCTGTGTCAAATTCAAACCCCTCTGGTGCACACGAATATCATTTAAGAGTAACACATTAAACAAATTTTAATCCAGGAGTTCTCGTAGTTCCATATACTAAATATCAAATTCTGCCTGATGAATTTTGAAGAATATTTCTCATGCTGCATTAAGTTGAAATTCGGGCTCCCATACACGGAGCCCAAATATGACCCAAGGAACTTGTTTTGAACAAACTGAATCTGCCCCCCCCCCCCCCCCCCCCCCCCCCCCAAGGTTGCTGCATATACAATATTATAATATTGTGACTGGGGGGATCTGAAAACGGTTTTAAAGAATACTCCTCATATTGCAAATAAAAATTCGGCTCCCACAAGGAGCTCAAATATGACCTCAGGGACTTGATTTGATTCCAATTATAACAGAACCTCCTCAGGATACCGCATATCAAAACATTCTGAGTGGTAGATCAGGAGAAGAAGGTTTTTAAAGAATATTCCTCATATTGCACTATGTTAAAGTTCGAGTTCCCACAGGGAGCCCAAATATTACCACCAAAGACTTGATTTGAACAAACTTCAAGCTGCCCCCACCCCCCAAAAAGAAGAAAAGTTCCAGTACACCAAATATCAATAGAGTTTAACTGGTAGATCAAGAGAAAAAGATTATTAAATAAATTTCCCATATTGCACCAAGTTAAAATTGGGGTTCCCATAGGATGCTATATCCACAATATCAAAAGATTCGGATTGATGGACCCGAAGAAGAAGATTTTAAAAGAATACTCCTCATATTACACTAATTCGGGGACTTGATTTGAACATACTTCAAGCTGACCCTACTAAAGATGCAGTATACCAAATATCAAGAGATTGTGACTGGTAGATCTGAAGATGGTTTTTAAATACACTTCCTCATACTGCACCAAGTTAAAATTCGGGTTCCTAAAAGGAATCCAAGTATGACCCCAGAACTGGATTTGAACAAATTTGAATGCCCCCCCCCCCCCCCCCCCACCACCACCACCCCAAGGAAGCCCTATACCAATCATCAAAAGATTCCGAGTGGCTGGTCGATCAGAAAAAGAAGATTTTTCAAGAAAATTCCTCATATTGCAAGTTAAAGTTCAGTTCCCACAGAGAGCCCAAATCTGACCCCATGGACTTGATTTGAACAAATTTGAATCCCCCAAGGATGCTCTATATACCAACCATCAAAATATTCTGACCTGTGAATCTGAAGAAGATTTTAAAAAATCTTTTTCTCATATTTCAAAAAGTTAAAACAGGGAGCCCAAATATCATTCCAGGGACTTGATTTGAACAAACTTCAAGCTAACCTCCGTGATGATGTAGTACACTAAGTATCAAGAGATTTTGACTGGTAGATCAAAAGAAAAAGATCTAAAAATAAATTTCATCATAATGCACCAAGTTATAATTCGGGTTCCCAGAGGGACCCCAAATATGAATCCAGGGACTTGATTTGAACAAACTTGAATCCGAAACAAGCCAAACATGGCGATAAATCGAAAAAAAACAAAACGAACAGGTGTCTCCTATTTTTATGAGCTCTACAACACACCAAAATTTCATGAAAATCGGCCGACATAATTTTCTGTGACGTTGACGCGAATTACGTCACCAGAAAATTCAGCTATAACCGTTGATAATTTGCTGGTCGGTACCCATATTTTTGATATGGCCTTTGGTGGAGATGACATATCTAAAATATGAAAGAGGGGGTTTGTTGTGAGATTACCACCATGGTGATACGTGGTTTCAGTGTGAATGCGCAGTGCGTGTTCTTGGGGTGACATGTTTTCTTCATCCTTTTTGTTTGAAGAAGGCCACCATCTTGGTTTCTATTCAAACAAAATAAATGAAGGACACAAGCGTCATCCTAACAGCATGTGCCGCGATTGTGCACTAATACCACGTATCACCATGGTGATGACGTCAACATGGTCGCTCATGCACACTTCCACAGCAACATACATGGCGGCAATGGTTACATGATATGACATCAGTTCCGGTGTCATCCGCCTGGGTCATCCAAATCGGGGTAGGTTGGCCCCTGACATTCTAGTGTTGGGCAGCCACGACTCTCTAATATACAAGAAGCAACGTTAATCGATCAGAATGAAGAATAATCTGTGATGTGGAGGCAATAAGATTTACATGGGCCTCTGCCTTCATTCCACTAACTTCCTTGCATGGACAGCATGGCATATGCTATACGTAATTACACACGAAGGTGACGACACTTGCTCAGCTAATCCACTTTGGTGTAAAATTCATTTTGGAAAACTGCCCTAATCATTATACACATTGCGAAAATTTTACACTACACCTTTCGTGATTCTGTGCAATTCTCCTAAATACAATTTGACACCACAGTGGCCGAGTCAGTGCTGTCACTTTAGTTTGTAATTTGTGTATAGCATACCACACAAGTCATGCAAGCATCCACATTATAAAAGCATAGTCAGGCTAGCCACCTCGGAAAACACCCCGCTGCAGGTTAGCTCCCCGCCTCAGTGTATATGCGCCAAACTTCTCGCTTACTTCAGCTGACACTTTCTGCAATGAGTAGGTAGATTATACGAAGATTTTATTTGCGCACAGTGCTAAACCGTATTATGAGCAAAATCTCAACCAAGTCGCCGCGAAACACTTGCTACACTACCTTCCGATACAATATTTTGGTAGTTGCAGCTATCCCCATCATCGCAATAGACCCCAAACTTTTCAAACTTCTTCTCACAAAAGTTATGAAGGACACAACAATCGTCAATAATAATGAAAGCAAATTCTACATCGACATCTAACCTCACCAATTAAACTCAGCCATTGTCGTTTCAGGCGACCAAATATATTTTTAATGGCCATACTTGTGCGACTGAAGCGGTAATCAAAATTTCTTTGTATTGGCGAAAGGTTTCCGCGCCATGGAACGATTTCAACAACCACCATCGCAGATGATACGGTGGGCATCCAGTTGGTGTAACAGCATTCTGGCCTCCTTGTTTACGTAGTATATTCTTCCTGGTACTATTGAACAGTAAAAGAGACCCTCCTCTCATTACAGATAAATATCAGCATTACCTACAACCATGCTGGAATGTACCTGTGTAGGCCACCCAACACTGAAGTTACGAATTAATGTGTGACGATAATCCATATACCTTCAAGAACCAAATGACATTTTTCCTTCCGGTTGACATTATCCCCATGGCATTCTTCAGGCTTTATTCTTTCTATGTGCGTGCCGTTCACAGCCTCTGCACAGTTCGGGGATCCTCACTTGCTTTCGTAACCCTTCACACGCTGTGTAAGTCCTTGTCCTCCGGAAAGCAATACAATTTTCAAATAAAGCACCAACTAAAGGGGTGCTGGTCAAAACATCCCCAAACCAAAACGTCCCCAACAATTGGTCAAACGTCCCAAAGAGTAGGTCAAAACGTCCCCAACAGGTGGTCAGAACGTCCCCTTCAGTTGGTCAAAACGTCCCCAATTCATTTTTCCTTTTTTTGTTGTTTCATATTTAATTTGGCAATGTTTATAATATTATTCGATCGAAATCTAGGATTCCAAGTCAGTTGTACCAATACTCTGCTCTCAGCTGGGCATGTATAGGACTTCAGCAGGCTTCAAGAATTATCTCGTGCTATTATTTGAATTTGTACTGATATTTTCTTATCTAACACTTTTTCAGATTTGATTGACACTCCATGTTGTTTTGAACAGTTATATAATCCTTTAGAGTGGAAATCCACACATCTGCCCTCCACAGGGACCGAAATCTGGATCAATTCCCAACTCATGCGCATAGCATACATGGTGTTATGACATCATACTCTATATGCAGTGGAGAGGAGCACCCTCCCCACACACACTCACAGTGTGCTGGAACCACCGTATGTCTCGCATTGAACGTACAATGGTAAACATGCAGCCACAAGACTAGCTCTTGAGATATCCTAACTCTCTTTGCAAAGTCATGTAACGGACTCCCACAACTGCATGTATGCATCCCTTTGTTTCTGCCTCTCCCCTTTTCATCATAGAGTCTACCAGAAAAACTACACCTGGACGGCTTATCCCATCCTATGTGGGAAATGAATAATAATAATAATAATAATAATAATAATAATAATAATAATAATAATAATAATTTTAAAGCCAAGAACCCACGCACGGTGCTCAATGGCTGTACAATAATTGCATACATACATATACACACATACACATACATTCTCTCACAGATACATTGATACATGGATCACTATTATCATTTATTGGTGCCCAACGCCAAATCAGCAACCGAGGCTAATCGTGGCGATAAGCGACAAAACCTAAAAGAAAAAGGGTATTGAATTAAAACAAAATAAAAACAAAAACAAAACAAAACAAACTACAACTTTACCAAAACAAGTATGTGAGTGTAACTTGACGAGTAACGAGGCAATTCTCACTGACTCAGTCACACTCACGCACCTGGTAGTGTCAGTTTATGACCAAAATTAAAAGACCACTGAAGGAAATGCCTTTCGAAAAAGGTAGGTTTTAGCACCAGACTTGAATGATTCAAGTGATTTACTATTTTTATGTCGATTGGAAGTGAATTCCAAAGTCTTGGGCCAGCAACCGCAAATGCCCTATCACCAACACTAGTAAATTTCGATACGACCTGAACCAGATTGAGTTGACCTGATGCCCTAAGAGACCTTGGTGGTTTGTGGATGGTAAGCAGGTAGGGTGGTGCAGATCCCGAGATACACTTAAACACCAAAAGGACAATTTTAAAATGAATTCTTTGCTTAACGGGTAGCCAGTGTGACTCAGAGAGTACTGGTGTTATATGACAGTACTTTTGAGTTCTGGTTATGACCCGTGCAGCACAATTTTGGGTGTGTTGCAGCTTTTCAAGAATAGATGTTTTGGAGCCAATCAGAAGAGAGTTGCACTAGTCGAGGCGACTGGTAACAAAGGCGTGGACAAGCTGTTGTGACGTCTGCGTATCAATGAAGGATCGAATTTTACTAATACTTCTAAGATGAAAAAATGCACTGCGAGAGACATTTTTGATATGTTCATCAGCGGCCAAATTTTCATCCATCAAATAACCTAAGCTTCGAACACAGCTACTGGGTTTTATCGCAGAACCTCCAATATTGAGGGACAGTTTGGATATTTTTGAAAGTTGATGAGGTAGACCTATATATATCACTTCTGTCTTGTCATCGTTCAATTTAAGAAAGTTTTTAGTCATCCATGCCTTGATGTCTGAAATACAAAGTTCAATCTTACTGCATGCTTCAGGCTCAAAGGCGTGAGTAATACTAATATACAGCTGTGTGTCATCTGCGTAAAAATGAAAGTCAAGGCCATGGCTTCGGATAACGTCACCGAGATGTAAGACATAGACAGTGTACAGTAGGGGACCCAACACCGATCCTTGAGGGACGCCAAAACGTAGTGTTACTTTGTCTGACGACTCATTGCCAATAAGGACACTCTGTGTGCGACCATTAACTTTTAAGGTACGACGAAAACCAACTAAGTGCTCGGTCATTAAGGCATATTCTCACTGCCAGTCTTTCAATAAGTATGTTATGATCTATGGTGTCAAAAGCGGCGCTTAAATCTAACAAAACAAGACATGATAGGTTGTGCCTGTCCGTGGATAGGAGGATATCATTTTGGACCCTTAGAAGCGCCGTTTCTGTACTGCAATTAGATCTGTATGCAGATTGGTTAACTTCGGCTAGGCCATGGGCTGCCAAATGAGAATTCAGCTGAGAAGCCACCGCACGCTCAATAATCTTTGATAGGAATGGAAGATGAGAGACCGGTCGGTAGTTTTTCAGAACTTCTGGGTCAAGTGTTGGCTTTTTGAGAAGAGATCGGTGTAGTTAACTCCGAAAGAGATGCTTTTAACAACCAAGTTGGAATGATATCTAGCATGCATTGCTTAGATGGTGCCTTGGATATTAACCTCTGGAAATCTGTTGCAGCCAAAGGTTTGAATTGGGACAACTGTGCAACAGCTTTAACACAGGTGCATGGCATGTCGGCCGACTGTCGAAGATCGGATTGTGAGCTTGTATCAGGCGAAGCTCTGACAGTCTGAATTGTTTCAGAAAAGAAAGAAGAAAATCTATTCGCAAGGTCTTTGGATGACGAACGCTCTGGGAGTACGGTTGTCTTTTGACGCTACAGATGCTTCTCAAGAAGGACAGACAGCGCATTAGGGGAATTAACATTAGTTGACAATAAGTCCGAAAAGTATTTCTGTTTCGCGGATTTGACCAGTTTGTTAACAACATTTCGCTAGTTGACAAACATCTTTCTGTGAACACATAGTTTCGTTTGCCGCCACTAAAGCTCTAGTTTGCGTCGTAAATCTTTTGCGCGCCTAATCTCATCAATGAACCACCATGGGCAAGGACGTACGCTAAAAATAAAACTAATCGAAACACATAAAAGGACATTTTAGTAGTACCCATGCGTCGATCCTTAACCCTTTACCTAACATGAAAAGCAGACGACACTTGCAAAAAAAATTCTTGAATAATTAATTTTTTTCATTTTTTGTCTCAGAAAACATAGGTTATGACCCCTCGTTGGAACGAGCTCTACGAGCTCGTTCCAACGAGGGGTCATAACCTATGTTTTTGAGACAAAAAATGAAAATATTTTGAAAATTAATTGGCGATTTTTGAGAATAACGCTGGCCGGTTTTGGCCGTTACGTTGGGTAAAGGGTTAATCACTGAACCACTGTGAGCAAGGACGTATGCTAAAAATAAAACTAATCGAAACACATAAAAGGACATTTTAGTAGTACCCATGCGTCGATCCTTAAATGGAGGAATGAACTGACCCCTCCGTATTTCTAACGAGACATCGAGGTGGAAGACATAACCATGCAAGAGATTGTTTATACAATGTCGGGTTCCTGTATAAACACATTAACAAAGAATTATTTACAAATACAAGTACTTTGTAAACATACCTTTCCCAGCGAAACACACCACTAGAATGATTAACAAAAACAACCATCAAACAAGCGGATGGAAAAATAATAGCCAACACTGAATACGTCCTCGACTAATAAAAGTAGTGCGTAGAGCTACAGCACCCACATTTCACAAACGGGCAATAAACTAGACCACCTCGAGCACAGTATAATATCAACCGAAACTCTCTACGCTCGGTACGGTACTTTGTGAGCATTGATTCACAGATGGGAGCACCCCATTCAGAGAGTCAAAATGCAGATCTTTTCTGGTATCTGTTACATAACCCTGATCAGTGGTACAGCTCTGCGTGGACTAATAGCAGATTACACATACATACACGCCGTACAGAAATCAGTAACTGAGGGTAACTGGCATTAGATACCACCTTAGCTGTTCACAGCCGCATCGAACAGCTATATAACCCATCGAGTGGAAATCCACCCATATAGTTGTCCAAGGCACGGACCGGGGGCTAGAACCATTTTCTATCTATGTACATAGCATACATGGCGTTATGACATCATACCGTACTCTACAAGTAGTGGAGTGGCGTCTTCCTCCACCTCGACACACACACTGTGCTGGGCCCACCGTTTGTCTCGCACTAAACGTACAGTGGTATGTACACGCAGCCACAAGACTAACTATTGAGACACCCAACTATCTCTGCAAAAGGTCATGTAATGGACTTCAACAACAGCCTGTAAGCATGCCTTTGTTTCTGTCTTCCCCTTCTTTCAATCATTCATCACAATTCTTCCCTGGCCGTCAATTAAAACCGGGACACGAAACTCCCGTTTTTGTTATAGTAAGTCGTCAGTACTTTGATGAACACTTTGGTGACTTTCACTGTCACTTATATTCACACGAACTACGATGTGTTTCCACCAAGCCAGAATTTTCCCGCAATTGTTCTGAATTAACAAATGACAAATACGGGCAGAATAAATAAAATAACAAGCCACTCCCACTTACAATCCATATCGATGACAAAAATTAATGATATTTTTAGTCCTTTTGCAATAAATTTCATCCCGGGAAGAATTCATCTAAATATTCCAACAAGCTGGAAAAAATCAGTTAACTTTTTCATAAAAGAATTACCAGATAACGCTGCATACTGTAAAATACGCAGACAAACCAGAAAAAAAATTATTGATACACCTGTTTGTTTTCTCAACGTTTCAACATGTTCATTCCTATTGGCTACTTCACGAGCCATGTGATTCTCATATAATAGTTGTTCTGTGCCTTCTTTGATTCTTATATAATTATTTCATTGGTTCATGCTAAGGATTTCATTCATTTTCATTTGATTGCTTGGCTGTCCAAGTATTTATTTATTGCTTGGCTGTCCAAGTATTTATTTATTTAATGGGGTTTAACGACACTTTCGACAGCCAGGGTCACCCCGTGTCGGACAGTTTTAAGGGTGGAGGAAGCCAGAGTACCCGGAGAGAACCACCAAACAACGGCGAGCAATTGTCAGGCTCCCCAACATACTAACTCCACACAAGCAGGGTTAGCAAGTGCACCATCGACGCGCAGTACGCCTTAGTACGCAACACCATCGTGCCCCCGCATGGTCATTGGGTTGGTGAAGTGTCTTGCCCAAGGAGACAACGCGGTTGCCACAGGTGGGATTCGAACCGAGGACCTCTCGGCTTGCCGCCTACACCTGTACCTACTGAGCCACCACGACCCCGGCTGTCCAAGTGATCGGACGCACTTGTCAAAGCTCCCTAATCAGCACCTGATCAGAAATTATGGATTTTCTTCCAAAACAAGTTAGAGATAATTTCATGGCTCTGAATGCCGCTGAATGCCGCACACCTTTCAACTAGAGTATCCATTTTCGTTCGCACCTTTGACTCCTAAGTGTGAAGACGTGATTGATTACCTGCCAGTGATGGATTTCCTCACACATTAGATTAAGGAAACTTTAAAGGTGCTGAATTCTGCTTCACTCATCAATTGGGACGTCCATGTTGATGGTGACAGTGTTCAGCCCACCGCCACGTACCTGCAAAGTCTACTTCTGGGAGTGGTAGCACCTCCCCTCCCCCCCCCCCCGCACTGGTCCACACTAGAGGAAGGGAAAGAAGTCGTCGAATGCCACCGTAACCATAAAGGCACCTGTGGAAAAGAAGAAAAGGAAGAACAAGTCACCTCCACCAAACGCCGGGACGCCAGGCGAATGGAGGCGTGGTTCGAAAGGAAAGGGACTGAGACCGTGAACAGGATAAGGAGAGGGTGACAACTGTCGACTCACCCCCAAACCTGCACCACCAATCACTAAAAAGGTCGGGGGTGAGGAGACACAGAAAGATGATGCAGAGGAGATGGAAATCGCCCAATCTGTACCTGGATCTCCTATCAACCCCCACCAATCGGACCACAAATCCAATTTGACCTTGGATAGCGAGTATCGGCGTTCTCAAATTGGAGTTCAACGGGACCACCGAAGACTACCTGGCCTACCCCTTAACACAAAAGGGATGGAATGAAGGAGAGTATGGATGGCTTGTCAACAAACCTGGACATCTGGAAGCACCAAAGGCGATGAATCCATATTGTCTTCGGCATCGGCACCCGATAGCCAGGATCCAGAAAAAAGACAACCAAACCACATGGAATCACTTGGGCATTTTACGGAATGGCTTGACAACATGTGCAGCTCACAGTACGGAGAGCTAAAACTAGATTCCACGGGCTCCATTGAAGAATACATAGAATTCATCCAAGATCACGCGGGCGAGCTATACTCAAGACATCATCATCATAAACGACAAACTTAGCTATAGAAAAGTAGAGGCACACAAAATCTTCACTTTCACCAGTAAGATCAAAAACCGCGACTCTGACCCCAAACTACTGGATAATGACCCCCCCCCCCCCCCCCCCCAAGAATGCACCGAGGCAAGATTCCTTGGAATAACCCTTGACCAAACACTGACCTTCAATAAACACACAAATAAATAATAACGCCACAACAAAGCGGATAAATATACTAAAAATGCTACGAGGCTCCTCCTGGAGAGACACCGAAGAAGTCCTACTTAAATTATACAAAGCATTTGTGTGCCTCATACTCGAGTACGGGGCTCTTGTCCTTTGTGAAACAAATAAAACCAACCTTGGCAAACTCTAAAAAGTCCAGAACCACGCGCTCAGGGTTGCCATAAGCGTCCCATGGGACACCCCAATTAAACTACAACTACGGGACACCGCCTAACCACACTTGCGGCCCAAAAACCGCGATCGCCTCAAGGACTGCAAACTAATTGCAGAATTAAACATCTGTGCCAGTCGAAGAAAAACCAAAAATGGTACAAAATAATCAACTTTAACCGATTACAACAGGACCGGTCAGGTCAGGAGTGGGCCCGGACCGGCCGGGCCAGGTGGACTTGGACCGAATCGGATTCAGGCCCGCCGGACCCGTCCGCCCCTGGCCAACTCCCGATCGGGATGGCCCTGGTGCCAAAACTTTTTTTTAAAAAAGGCCCTAGAATAATAGCATCGAGATTAAAACAAGAGGCCCCATGGGGCCTGAGGGCGCTCACCTGACATGGTAGCCTAAATATCAACCCAGGGAATTGATTTCAACAAGTTTCATCTGCCCCTCCTTAGAAAAGCTTATACCAAAATATCCAAAGATTCTGAACAGTGGATCTAAAAAAAAAAGATTTTTAAAGAATATTCCTCATATTGAACTAAGTAATAATTCGGCTCCCACAGGGAGCCCAAATATGAACCCAGGGACTTGGCTTGAACAAACTTGAATCTCACCTCCTGTGGGATGCTGTATACCAAATATCAAAAGATTCTGACTGGTGGATGTGAAGAAGATTTTTTAAGAATATTCCTCATATTGAACTAAGTTATAATTCGGGCTCCCCAGCCCAAATATCAACCCAGGGACTTGGCTTGAACAAACTTGAATCTCCCCCCCCCCCCCCCCCCAAGGATGCTGCATACCAAATATCAAAACATTCCGACTGCGACTGCTGGATCTGAAGAAGATTTTTAAAGAAAAATTCCTCATATTGAACTAAGTTATATTATATAATTCGGGCTCCCGCAATGAGCCTAAATATGAACCTAGGGACATGGCTTGAGAAACTCGAATCTCACCCCCCTAAGTGAAATTTCAAAGCTTTTGGAGCAGTGGTTTGGGAGAAAAGTAGTCTTAAATGTCTTTTACATTACCCACACTGTTAAAAAATGCTGACTCAGCACTTTTTCAAAGTCCCAAAAAAGTACCCTATGATAAAACCGATAACAATTTTTTGGGACCATTCCATTCTGTTGGTCCTAAGGAAGCTTCACACCTAATACGAAATCTCAGTGCGGTGTAATGTTTTTCTATTTTTAGCTCCTGCGGTTCCCATTGGGCAACGGGAAATTTTTTTATCATAAATTAAGTACTTACGACCCAATAAGCCCTCATATCAAATTTGGTTCATATCTGCCTCTCGGTTTGGAAAATAGATATTTTGGGCGGGGCGAAAATTCTTGCCCCTCCCATAACGAAGGCAAATATAGTTCCTCGAACTTCTCTTGAACAAATCTGAGTCTACACTTCAAAAGGAAGCCGCACGCCAAATATCAAGTCTGTGCTACTGCTGGTTCATGAGAAGATTTTTTAAGATTTAAGCACACTTTTTGGATGTGGCCCTACCGAGGGGCGAGGCAACTTGATTTGAACAACATCAAAATGCGATGTCATAACAAACTATTATCTCAAATATCAGTTAAATTGGTTCAGCGGTTTGGGAGGAGAAGACACAAATGCCATGTTCACGTGACGGACGACGGATGGTGAGTGATCCCTATAGTTCCCCTGACTGAAAGTCAGGCGAACTAAAAAGTCTACGGTGGAACCAGGCAGTGATACGCTCCTACGCGACTCTGCGATAATCAGAGGCTGCGTCCATCGACCTATGCTCCCAACCGATCTAATAAGGAAGAGCCCATGGGTGGACGGGCCACATTAAATAAAAAACATACTTATCTCGGAAGCAGCAAATGCACCCTCGGGTATGATACGCAATTGTAGCTGGCTGCTTTAGATGGACATTCAATAAATGGTCCCCAATAAATAAATAGGCCAATGGGTAGATGGGAAGGGGAGGGGTGCATTCAGTTTTTCACTTTCTGATGCACCAAAGATACAACACGGACCACCACCGACGAGACGAGCAGCTGGCCACACCCGACCCATCAACAGCCAGACCGCCCAAGTGACCAAACTCCGGAGTAACAGCACCGACAACAGAAATCACCATCAGATGAGCTCAAGGCAGACTATACTTGCCAAGGACAGCTCCAACATGAGATGACAAACAAGTGGCTGACTATACTTGCCTGAAGACACAAGACTTCAAAGACAGTCACCTAACCAAACACTTTTTCGAGGTTTTTTTCCCCTTTGTTTTTCTCTTTTCCCAATAACCGTTACGGGTTTATTATAACTGCTATGGATATTTAGTAACCGCTATGGATTCTGATAAACCTTCACTCCATCCCAAAGTTGGTTGACCACCGAGGAGGAGGCGAGCGTTGGTCCTGCGTCCCCTTTCTTGCCCCCTTTTGTAAACGCTACTTGTGCGCATTCAAGTTCGTTCCAATAAATAGGTTAACCAGAAGGTCTGCCCCCGAACTACGGAAGTTCAGGTCTTTTTTTGGTGGTACCCCGAAAGGGGCCGTTGGTTGTGAAAGTTGCTTGACTGGTTGCCTACCCGCCGAATCCGCAAACTGCACTTTCTCTCCAGAATCAGCCAGAGCCAGTCTATACTTGCCAATGACGAGCTTATATAGACATCGCAATAAATATTGGCAGATTATACTTACCTGAAGATCCCATCACCCTCGGGGAGAGGTAGCACCTTTGTCGAGAGGACCCCCTCTAGCACTGGTCCTCACCCGAGGAGGGATAACAACTAATCGGAACAAAAACGTCAAAGCCTGCTCCCTCGACTTTTCCTCCTCTGCTGTCTCCTGCCATGAGTGTGATTCACGGGGGCAGTTTCACGAAATGCGACTATATTGAGTCTCCAGCTGTCAGCACAAAACTGTTGATGGTATCTTTAGATTCTAATGTTGCTGACGATATATCTGCTTCATGTGTATTAAATTATATCTATAAAAGATGGGAAGCAGACACATTTTCCTGAGAATTATTACTGTAACACCCGGAATTGTCAACACCGTTACTGTCCCCCTGCGCCTATCGCACCGACCCCCTGTTTGTTATTTTTTGCAAGCACGATGTTGGTCCAGTAAATTTTATTTAAATTGCTGTATACAAAACAGCAGTCTTTCTAACAATATCTCGGATATCACGGAGTGTACCGTAAGCAGAATACAACTCTAAACAACTTCGTCCCTCGGATTCAATGTCAACACCATAACAGGACCGAAGATTGACTGGTACTTGAGATGGGGTGACTAGTCACGTGATCAGCAGTGGTCAGAAGAGTTGTCTTTCCTTCATAAACAAGATCGTCTGAGTGAAAAACTTCAATGAACAGTAAGTAAACTTGTATATTTCCCTTTTGAAAAGTCATGGCGTGTGTTTTTAATGTGTCAGCACCGTAACTAAGGTATCACCAATTTGTTAGAATTAATTAAATTATTCCAATACCTCAAAGTTGTGTGCTTTCAGCAAGCATAAAAAAAACAGTAACTCGTGAGCTATTGATCTGGCGCTATTGTTGTTACAGACGATAAACCTCCTCTTTGTCAACACCATAACAGTCAACACCATTACGGTGGTTTGTGTTATGGTGCTGACAGCTTCAGTTATGGTGTTGACTCTTTACTTCATACCGCTACCCAGTGCCAGCAACATCATTGTATGTCCCCAGGAAGGACATAATGTAACATCCTATCATTCTTGGAAGATAAATCAAAATTGAGCACACTGTTTTCTTCACAGTGTGCACTCATTTGAAAGGTTGGGATGTGGTGTGGGGGGGGGGGACTCCGTGTCTCTAAACTTTGTGCAAGAACAGTGCTTCACAGTTTAGTTCATTAGCTACACAAACCGCACTGAGCAACACGCCCTGACTCTGAGTGCGACCCATAGTTATACTAGTACTATATACCCCTGCCATATATAGCACTGGAAATTATGTTAAGGGCGGCGGATCACAATTAAAAGTGAGGGAGCACGGTCGGCGGACAGAGTAGAAATGGATCTGACCATTGTTTTTGCCCTTGGCAGATGCTCTGGTGGAAAAAATAGTCAATATTCAAGATTTTGGGGCAGTCAGGAGATTATTAAAGCTGGACAGGGACATAGGAACAGGGGGGGGGGGCCACAGGGGGCACGTGCCCCCCCCCCCCCCCCCCCCAACTTTTTTTTCCGTGTTTTGGTGAAAATAATAGGCCTCGTAGTGAACTCTCCTAGAGTCCTACATGTCTGTGATTTTGCACCAGTGTTGGCTGCCTGTATATCCAGCCAACACTGTCAAATTTGTCTTGGTACTACATGCACACCAGTGTAACGTGCACTGGTGTGCATGCAGTACCAAGACAAATTCATTTTATTGGTTGCGGTTTCCATGACATATTCATTAACCTATATATAGAGGCATGATCAGGCATCTGTTCCAGCGGATATGACATTTCCTTTGCGTAAATTTCGCAAATCCTGTATCACTAGGATGCAGCATTTGCATAATTCACTGGAAGGGAGTACCAGCATCTTTAAAAATTTCCAACATGCCGTTGACCCTTTACCTAACGCTAGTAGCAGACGACACTCGTAAAAAAATTCTCGTGTAATTAAAAATTTTCATTTTTTGCTTCCAAAACATAAGTTATGATCCCTCATTGGAACGTGCGCGACGCGCTCGTTCCAATGAGGGGTCATAACCTATGTTTTGGAAGCAAAAAATTAAAATATAAAAAAAAATAAATTAATGGCGATTTTCGTGTATAGCGCTGGCCGGTTCTGGATGTCACGTTGGGTAAAGGGTTAAAAAATCGACTTTTTCTATTGAAGAAAACAATAAGATTTTCATCCCGAAAGCCACCAGAATGGACCATTTGATACCTCTGTTTTAATTTTTTTTTCTCGAAATAACCCCCCAGCCCCCCCCCCCCCCCCCCCCCCCCGCTCCTCATTCCCTTCGCACCTTCAGCACTCGTGATCAGATGCCTTTAAACCTGCTGCTCAGCCATATCATTCAATAATCAGAAACGTGTGCCCCCCCCCCCCCAACATTCAGAAATGTGTGCCCCCCCCCCCCCAACATCTAAATGCTTCCTACGCCACTGAAGCTGGATAACTATATTTAGGATCAACATAACCTACATTGGTAAGCGATGAAGTCCTTCATTACAATGCACTACTGTCCCAGCCCATGGCTTATGTTGATTCCAAATAGATATATCCAACTTTAATAATTGTCCTCCAAAAGCGGGGGTCGAATAGTGAACATGTTTTAATATCTTTATTTAAAACCCCTCGATCCATGTTGGGGATTATGGTGAGAGTAGTTTTTGTAAGACTGTCACCTAGGGGCCCACTCCTGTCATATGTGAGGACGGATATGATGGGGAGTGAGACCCTAGGTCACAGTCTTACAAAGACTATTTGACGGGTGTGTTTGTCGTTAACAACATGACTTTTCATCAGTTGGGGCTAATAACTGAGGGGATTAAATTATGGTTTCACCCCACCTGGTCTCAAAGTGAGGGGGCTCAGCCCCTTCATGCCCCTCCTGCTTCACCGCCACTGTTATAGAATGATGCGCAACTATTAACTGTACTTTAAAAGTCTTACGGCCTGTAATTAATGCTGATATACTGTTGCTTGAGTGTAGATTGACACACGTGTTTTGCATTTCAGTTTAAAATGGCAATGACAGCAGCTGAACGGCAAAGGAAATATCGACAGCGTCTGAATTTCGACCCTGAGAGAAAGGCGCAGTTCTGACGCAAAGAAAGGATGAGATGGCAAGCTGTCCCCCGTAGAAAAAAAAAGTTGAAAGTTTTGCACCACATTGCGAAGTCATCGTTCACCCCCCCCCCCCCCCCCTTATTTTCGACGGACTCTCACCACCCTGCTTTTATATATTGCAAATGATTCATTAGAAACTGATCAGACAGGATGATCCCATGTTTATCATTTCCTTGTTTTCTGTTCATTATTGAGAGTTCAATAAACAGTTATTTCAACCAACTGTATTTTTGTCAACACCATAACAGGTTGTCAGCACCATAACGACATATTTGCACCGTAACGAGACACATATTGCTGCCCGCTTTCTTTGAGCACAGAAACATCTACCCTCTGATGCTAGCATGTAATGTTGTACATTGAGGAACACTTCTCTACAAAATGTTATCAAGCTTATTCATTTGTTAGGTTTGTTTAAGTGAAACATTGTTCTGTAGTCACATTTGAAGTGCCGTCGGTGACATGTAAGCTACACTCCGTAATGTACTAGTTACTCAAAGGCTGTCGGGTTGGTGAGATGTGTTGAGGAGATAGTGCCATTGTAAAGAGATTCAGTCACAAAAGTGTGGGATTTGATATACTACTCAAGCAGAACTTACACTTATATGTCCGTTACGGTGTTGACATATGCATAGAGTGCTCATCATATTGATGACCCACTGTAAGAAATCAGCACAGCTTTGGTCACTGCTGGTACTTTGTCTCGAGTTTGGGGGAGTGGTAAACCAAAAAACGTAGCACTGAAAACAGAAACAACGAACTTCAGGAATCGGGATTTTGTACACCTATTATAGTCGCATTTCGTGAAATTGCCCACGGATAACTTCAAAACGTCAAAGCAAGGTCGAACGGGGCTTGCCTCAAACTGTCCCTGCGCGCGAAACCATTCATTCACATCCTTCATTTCTTGGTTCTCCAAGCGATCGGACGCTAATTAACAGCTCTTGCTAGTGATGGATTTCCTCACACCTCAGATGAAGGAGACTTTGAAGGTACTGAATACTGGTCCATTAATCAGCTGGGACGTTCATGTTGATGGTGAGAGTGTTCAGCTAACCATCAAGTACCATCAGAAACCCACCTCTGGGAGTGGTAGCACTTTTCACTCGATCCCGCACTGGTCCACACTAGAGGGAGGGTAAAACGTCGACAAACCACCACCGAATCCACAAAGGACAACCATGGAAAGAAGGAAGAAGAACAGGTCACCATCGACCAAACGCCGGAATGCCAGGCCTATTGAGAAATGGCTTGAGAGGAGAAGGGAGGAGAAAGAGATACATGAGAAGGAGAGGGAGACTGACATCAAATCATCTCCACCGCTCTTCCCCAAGGAAGTTGGAAGGTGGGGAGGAGTTTGGTGAGGGAGATTGAGGAGATGGCGGTCAACCAACCCAGCCCTGGCTCTCCTATCAACCTGGACCTCTCGGGCGATGAATCCATATTGTCCTCGGCATCGGTACCCGACAGCCAGGATCCAGAGAGACCACCAAACTACCTGGAATCACTTAGGGATTTTACGGATTGGCTTGACAACATGTGTATCTCACAGTGCGGAGAGCTAGAAGTAGATTTCACGGGCTCCTTTGAGGAATATATCCAAGTTCACGCAGGCTGGCTGCACTCAAGACATCATCAACAACGAACTTAGCTATAGAAAAGTAGAGGCACACAAAAACAGAAATCAAAACTTCCACAAATGGATTAAAGAGAAACAAATACCAACTGCCACAATCTCTCCGACCCAGCCTCCTCCTTTTTAAAAAGAACCAAAGAAGACACAAGCACTGCTGAACACCCTGACACTTTCCTCCTTTCCCACGCCTGGACATGACACAAAATTCAATAACATACTGTTAGATAGGGTCGAAAGGGGCTTGCCCCACAGCGTCCGAAACCATTGGATTTGGATACGTAAACAGACGCATGTGTGTGCATGGTGGAAAGGGGGAGTCAGAAACAAAGGCAATCTTAAAGGCAGTTGTGGGAGTCTCTTACACGACTTTTTGCAGAGAGTTGGGTGTCTCAAGAGCTAGTCTTGTGGCTGCATGTATACCACTGCACGTTCAGTGCGGGACAAACGATGAGTCCAGTAGTGTGTGTGTAGAAATGGGGAAGGGTGCGATACAACTGTAGTGACCAGCTCAACATTTCCAATGGTTCAGCACTTGGCCGTAGAAGCCAATTAGTAGGTGGTGACAGGTACCAGGCCCATTTGTTTTCCACAGAAACAGGCATCTGAACCAAATTTTTGGAAGGTTTGAGATACGGATGCAGCTCATTACAGTGCGAATTTAACGTTAATTTATTCATGTGAACGTTCTCAATCTACTGTTGATCACCAGAGGATTTTACACAACATCGTAACGAACAAGCAATGTATTTAGCAAGGTCTATATAAGATCTGACATATACGACAGTATCTCTCAAAACACGCCACCAAAACTCATGTATTTGCATTTGTTGCACATCTGTACTACTGTAACTCCTTGTTGTTTGGACTTGCAAAATACCACCACGACCACCTGCAAAAGGTGCTAAAAGCATTAATTGTTCTAACAGAAAATATAAGTCCCAACCAGGAAAGGTGACGTCACTAAAGGTCAAAAGGTCATTAAAATAGGTTTTTGATGACAAATTAATTATATGCTAAATTTCTCATATGAGAATTGCTTCAGAGCATTCTTATGTGCATCACTTATTCAACGAATGACTCTAAATTCAATGGTGTATTGGTTATCATTTTCGCTCATTTCAAAAGCTCTGGGCATTGAACGAAAAATAAAAAATTTTTGAAAAAGCCATTAGGCTTTTATCCTGTTTTCTAAAACCACATGTTGGTGGATTTTCGAAACTCTGTAAAAGTATAAAAATATGCAGCAGATTTGAAAACAACTTCTAAAATTAAGGTAGATTTCCTTTTTTGAGTACTGGGGGAAGTAAAAGGTAGCTTATCACTTGTGCATTTGTACTGATAGGCAAGTGGGTAATGTCATATTGACTCTCATCACTATTTTGAGTGAAGATACAAATTCGTTGTTCTTCAAAGATAAAAAAAAACTAGAATGATGTCATGCATACAGCCTGACTGTCCCAGCAATGGCAATGCTTAGATACAAAATAGTCCAAGTCATTTTTTTGTTAACCGTTTACCTAACGGATCTGCCATATCTGCACTCGTGATATACAAAAATTGCTATTCAAATTTTATTTTTTCATTTCTCTACCCCAAAACATACCTCATGACCTATTAATGCAATAAGCTTGATGAGCTTGTTCCAATAAGGACTAATAAGGCATGGTTGGAAGTAAAAAATGAAAAAATCTGATGTTTCAGAAAAATAATTTGTACATGTATTGTTGGCTTCAACTTGTGTTAGGTAAAGGGTTAAAGATGCAGTACATAAAACATTGTTGGGCTATAGGAGTCAATTTTTTTTTGCATGTAATAACTCCCAATCCTTCAAAATGCATTTTGGAAATAATTGCCTAAGAGACATAAGGGTGGATGGGTGGGTGCTTGGGGGAGGGGGGTTGTGGTCATGTGTTATAGTAGTCAATTTGTGTTTGTTTGCATTTAATAACTCCCAATCCTTCAAAATGCATTTTTGGAAAAATTACCTAAACGACCAGGGGTGGGGGGGGGGGGGTGTGGAGGGGAGGGGTGTAACCCATATTCACGTATGGACAGATGGATGCACTGACGAAAGTCATGACTATAGTCCTGACTGTAAACAGTCAGGCTAAAAATGCCTAACTGGGGGGGGGGGGGGGGGGGTATAGGAGTAAAAAAAAATTCTGCAAGTAGTCACTCTAAATCCTTCAAAATGCATTAAAAAATATTGCTTAAATGGCCCTGGAGGAGGAGGGGGTAGGGGGGGGAGTTATAAGAGTAAATTTTTTTTCTGCATGTACTCACTCTAAATCCTTAAAAATGCATTTTGGGGTGCGTATAGGAGTAAAAAAAAAGTTCTGCATGTTGTCACTCTAAATACTTCACAATGCATTTTGATGCAAAGAAAAAAATACCAAATTGGCGGGTGTGGTGGCAAGAGGGGCAGGGCTGGTGGATAATAGTGGTCATCGAACTTGACATAGACATTGCTCCTGTAGAGACATGTACTGAAAAGAATTGAAATCCTTTCAACTATTGTTCAAGTTATGCCATAAACAAAGTTCAGATAGACAGACGGATGGACAGACTGACAGACAGATGGATGGAGCTCTGTGCTATATCACTCCCTTGTGGGGGGATAAAAAGTAACAAAGTATGTGATAGAAGCCTAATTTGAAATTTAGAGAAACTAAGTTTGAAAACTGCTTTGAAAAGGGTTAAATTAATGCCAGTATTATTTGAAACAACTGTATACAGGTTCAGTAGACCTTGCCCCAAATGAAAAACAATGACGTTGTAACACTGCATTTGAAGAATGAAAGGTACAACCTTGAAAAGCAAAACTTTAATCCGAAACTTTAAGCTGGGAATACTACATGTAAGTAAAACTGACTGTCAAAAATGGGTTAAATATTTTCTAAAATCGATAAGAGAAATCACTGATGTAAATGCAATCATTAAGTTGTATTGACTGTGCAAGAAATAAAGTAAGAAAGTATGTGGCAAAGCCTTATTTCAAATACAAAGAAACCAAGTCTGAAAACATATTTACAAGGGGTTAAAATCATGCCAATATTAATGAAAATCACAGTAGAAAGATTCAGTAGGCAGCAGAAATTGTCCCAAATGTGAAACAGTGACATTGCATTAAACTGTTTGAAGAATTAAAAGTGTAACTTTGTAAACAAAAAAACTTTAACCAAAAACTTTAACCTGGAAGTTGTAAGTTAAATTGCCATACAAAAAGGCGTTAAATATTTCCCAAAATAACATGAAACATAATGAGAATGATTCAATCAATAGTAATTAATATTAAATTAAAAGAAAAGAAAAAAATCGCGACATCGACGCCGTAGCTGCGACGGGTGGTGCAATCTCACAAAATTCTAAGTTCATCAAGGGCCATAACTCCAAGAAAAATATTTGGAACAACACATGCATGGAACCGTGGCTAGACATCAATAAGATACACATACATGCCAAATATAAAGTCATTCCATCAAGTATTTCAAAAGTTATTGAGTTTTGAAACTTGTTGGTCACAGACAAACTCGTTGGTCACAGACAGACCAACAGACAGACAGACCGACATTGCCACTTATAGAGCTGCTAGTTGCAGCTAAAAACTTGAACCTTGACTAAAAAAAACTTTAACCAAAACTCTAAATGTTAACAGACAGACAGACAGACAGATGGACAGACGGATGGACAGACGGACAAAAGTCATCACTATAGCCCAGACTGTAAACAGTCGGGCTAAAAATTGGAAAAAAATGTGCTACTTGCACAAACATTCAAAACAGGGATCGTCAACTAAAATGAGGTATACTGAATCTCTCTCGTGAGAAAAACTAGATTCTGTGCCCTAAGAATCACCCCGACGGGTTCTTGCACTTTGACGGTGGGCTGTAATCTAGTGTGTTTTGACATCTACGGAATTTGCAGCGAGTTAGACAATGCTTTCGACACGCACATTTGTTTGTTTAACATTTTACACAGTTACATTGCAAAGCTAACATTTTGGGGATTGGCCATAGTCCAGTCTCAGGTTGAAGCACATCGTCATCTTCTTTGAACCCATAAGCTGTTTGTTGGAGCAGATGTGGCTGTGTTGGAATCGATGTCATTACTAATGTTGCAAGGTGGGCCCTCAAAATGTGGAAATGAATGGCATGACTTGTGGGTGGAAGTTGATCCAAGCAGACACCCTTACTATGATGGTACATTTGAATCCTTAGCTGACCTTTCGTCTTACATGCTGTATCCTTTCTCAACACCCGAGTGAGATATTGTTCACTTCTTTCAATCACAGTCTCTATGTCTGGATCATTTGGTTTCATTCCAAAATCTTTCATGTACAGTAAAGGATTGACTTTTAGGGCTGTTTGCTTTGTTCCTACCTTACTTGTGTTGTCACATCCTGTCAATATGTGAACAGCAGTCAAAACTTTGCACAATTCTGTCCCTACCGTTGAAGCCAAGGTATGGACAGTACAAAACCGTGTCGAATCACCCACACCGGCCTTCACACATAACTCCTGGAGACCATTTATCTTAAAAAAACCCAATAAAACATCATCATTACAAAAACATCAATATCATGAGACAGTACAATAATTCTGGGTCCCAACTTTCACAGCATGAATGGCGTGAGGAACGATTCGAGCATCGGCTTCTTCTGTATCAACGCGTAATTCTGGGACCTCATATGAATGTCCATTATCTGCGAGAATGCAAGATACACTTGTAGGTTCCATTATGATGTGGCTTGCATGGACCTTCACATTTGAATTCGAATCAGCGGCTTGTTCAATTGCCTGGCGATGAAGCAACAATTCCAGATTCTGCTTGTTCTGGGCAGATGCCCAAAACCTACTCTCAGGTGCCAAATAATATTGATGGCTGAATAACAGTGATGACTGGCATATTCATCAAAAATTAATAACAGTGATGGCGTTTTTGCTCTATATCTCATTACCAAATAACAGTGATGGTTGGAATTTTCCTCCAAAATTAATAACAGTGCCGACACTCTTATTTGGCACCTCGGAGTATCCATTTCTGCATTTAATGGCTTTTCTCCATCAACAAGGTTCAAATCAATAGGTGCGACATCTTGCCGTCTCCTCCGTTCTGAATCTCTATGCTGTCTGCACCACTACATTTCAAATTTCAACGCAATCTTCGCAATATGGAAAGACTCCATGCACAGCACAATATCAGAAAACTCTTTTGGATGATCAAACTGAATTGCTCGTGCAATACAATACACACCTTCATCACAAGTAACTTGCAAATGATTCTGGTCCAAGTACTTAAGAATTTCTTGTAAATTCTTCATAGCACTATAAACAGTTTCATACTTTATCACTGGATATGGTAGGACAGGAAAGAATCCAACTTTTTAGAATGAGATCACTGGCTGTCAGTACCGAATTAGCTGCACTCCATGATGGCATTGGTTGATTGGAAGGTCTGATATTGATCTCATCTGACTCTGATTCACAGAGATCTAGTCTCGCTAATGTCCAGGCAAGGTCCTTCTCTCTGATATCATTGTGCAAAGACTCACCGAGCAGTAGTGGATTCTTTGGCACTTCATATGTTGAAGGAAGGTCAGCATTTTCAGAAGGTTTGAACACTTTGTGTAGCTTCTGACAACGGAGTTCCTCGTGGAAGGACTTTGGGCCATGTGTTCAACCTTTGTTTCGGACATCTTTGTCTTTGCTTCTTCTGGACTTTTGCCATCTTGAAAAAGAACAAAAACTGTGTCGTGACTACCTTCTAGGCTTGACAGTGTGGCCATGATCAAAGTTATCGAATGCAGCTATTGTAAACTGTTTCCCACCTAAGTGAGATGGGAAGGGGACCCCCTTCTGAGCTGAATTCAACCATGAACCTTGCCGTATTATTCTGGTGATGCTGGACTTCATCATAACTACTGCATAGCCCAAGATGGTTTAGACTCTTTATTAGAGTAGCTCCTTACATGCAGCTTGAATGGCTTTACTGATCAAAATGTGCAGTGGGGTTCTCTTTCTCCCTTTGTGCATTATATAATACCTGACCTGGAACAGGGTCAACATCTGTCTACATCTAGTTTCAGATATGTCGATATCATTATCCTTCACTTCATCACCAAGATTTTGAAAACACATCACAGAAATAATCAACCACAAAATAAGAGAGCCTGGGGTATTTCCATATTCTGGTACGAATGAGGCAAGTCGAAGACATCACAAAATCTATCCTGAAGGTCAAAGTCAAAATCAAGCAGAGCCTGTCTGATTTGTTTTGCAGATTCATGGATAGGGTCACTGGTGCGAAGTTTCAAGCAAATTTTGTGTAGAAATTTTTTTACTGAAACACAACACTGATTTGTTTGGCTTGGCTCAGTGAACCCAAGACTTTCTCCAAAGTGACTAGTCAGTAGCACTCTAATTTCTCTATTTGCAAAACAGATGCCAGATTTTTTAAGATGAATGTTCATTTTGTCTATCATATAGCTGAATTCGTACCCAACACCTTGACAAATTTCTGCCTCTATATCTGATATTATAGTTTCCCAAGCCCATTGCTTGGCACCAGTCGATTTGTTTCCAGAAATTTTAAATTGTAAACATTCATACTGTTTTATGTAAGCATTAATACATGTTTTATGACAGTAGAGATCAGCGACAAAAGTTAAAAAATTTATAGTAATTTATATATTTTTTATACTTACCAATGACCCAGACTTAGCTGGTGCTAACTCCTTAAAATCAAGGGCCAAACACAAATTTTGCCCCCAATCCCCAAAATTTGCATCAAAAACCGAAATTTCAATGTCCTATGTGGTCCTCCATACCTTTTATCCACTGCGCATGTGCAGTGTCAAAGAGGTCTCGAAATTGGCACCATTTGTCATTCTTGCAACCAGTGCCTGGTAAGCGTTATGTAATCAGCGGGGAGGTAAGAGTTCCCAACTCATGGGAGGGCCATCCCCGTCTGGGTCATTGGTAAGTATAAGAAATATATAAATTACTATAATTTTTTTTAACATTTTTATACTGTACCAATGACCCAGACTTAGTTGAATAGAAAAAAGGCTGGAGGGCCTAGGACATACAGGAAAATCCAATAGGCTCAATTACATGTAAACAGATTTATCCCCTCAAGGAGAAGAGAACAGGTCTTACATGTATCTTTCTTATTTGCATCAAACAAGAAAGACACAATACCCATCTGTAATTGAGCACAATAACATCAATGATCTCTATTAACATCCAGTTTTACCCGTTATACTAATATTTTAAAAGGAAAGCCAATAAATAAAGGAAGTCCAGAGAAATTAGACTCTTGATACTCATTAAAAGTGTCTGAGGATTGTATATTAACGCCCATATGACACGTGACATATACAATTGCTTCACACCAAGCTACACATTAAAAATATTACATGAATGAGTTAAACATTAGCTTTACACTTTAAAACCATCCCGGGTACCGACTCGGAATTACTGACTCCAGAGGAGGTATTCCCTTGCTTTTCACTATAAAGCAAGTGACCTAAGGGAACACCAATCCCCCCCCCCCCCCCCTTCCCCTTGCCCTGGGTCAAATACCCCAGAGCGAAGAGGGCAGCAGGACAGAGTCGTTGCCAGAACAGAAAGCCTGCATAACTATAGTTGCAGCTGTTTAGTGGACAACATTCTGAGCAACAGATAATGGACATAAACAACGTAGGTCGCCAGAAATGGACTCAATATTACTAAGATAAAAACTGGTGAATGTCGAAGGCTGAGACCAATATGCAGCCTTCATCAAATCGGTAATAGCAACACTATTAGCATAAGCCCAAGATGTAGACAGCGCTCTTACTTCATGCGCCGAAATCTTAAGCACAGACTGCTGAGTTGAAGATAATTTTTCATAAGCAGTACGGATAGTTAATTGAATCCACCTTGCAATAGAATGTACCGTAATGTCCCTTTTATTAGGCAGCAGAGACAGAAAGAAACGTTTACGTCCCTTTCTGATAAACTCAGATCTACGTTTATAAATGCGTATAGCTCTAATGGGACAGAGTAAAGGCCTATGCCCATCTGAAGACGGAAGAGCCTTAATAACAATAGGTTCCAGATACTTATTAGGAGCCTGATTCTTAGTCAAAAATCTGACATTAGTAGTCAAGGTAATAGTATTACTTATACTATGATAGTGAGAATCATCAACAGATAGTGCATGAAGCTCACTAACTCTTCTAGCCGAAGAGAAGGCCAAGAGAAAAGCTGTCTTATAAGATAAGAATTTAAGTCCACCGTGTCAAGAGGCTCAAATGGCGCTTCTTTTAGCTTAAGAAGAACCCAAGCTAAATTCCACTTAGGAATTAATCTAAGGGTTCTAGGTCTATTTATCGAAATCGAAAAGTTTTTCACTAACTTAGATAAAGAGACATAAGATCCAATCTGTAAGCTATCATGATGTGCATAGGTATCAGATAGCATAGACCTATAACCCTTAATGGTAACAGGCTGCAGTTTGATCTCATCAAACAGGAAGACTAGAAAATTAGCAATGTCTGGAATGGAGGGATCACAAATATCAACAGAATGATCCCTACACCACCGACAGAAAACCTTCCACTTAGCAACATAATTTAGCGAAGAGGAGGTCCTCCTACAGTTAGAAATCGCGACCACTGCTAGTCCTGTAAATTGCTTGCCATGCAAGAAGGCCAGCACAATGGAATACGTGAAGGTTGAGACCTTGTGGGCTGTGATGCAGTGTGCGCGATTTCCCCTGCGAAAGATCCTCTCGTGGAGGAAGCTTCCACGGCATGTCCCACAGCAGAGACCTGAGTAGATTTATCCATGGTCTCTGGGGTGACAGAGATGCTACAGAATCTTGCAGTGAGATTGCTTTATCTTGAGCAATATCTGCTGAATCAATGGCGCTGGAGGATACGCAAATCCGATCATTTCATCCCAAGAGATCGAGAGAGTGTCTACTGCAAACGCTCGAGGATCTGGACATGGCGACACATGCAACTGATTGTTGTGATGCGTCGCAAATAAGCCTATCATCGGACACTCCCATTGGTAGCAAATCTGATTGAATACTCATTAGTTGAGAGTCCATTCTGACGGCAACATGCGACCCCTCCGAGAAAGGGAGTCTGCCAAAACGTACAGACGACCCGGAATATGACGGACCGATAAAAGAACTTGATGCTCTAGGACAAACAGGATTCTTTCCGTTAAGTTGAATAACAGAATGGAATGAGTGCCTCCCTGGTTCCGAATATACGCTACTACCGTCGAATTGTCGGACAGAATTTGCACATGTGCATTCCGAATTATGTTCACCCAATGACGTTGCGCAAGCCAAATTAACATCATTTCTTTGATGTTTATGTGCTTGTTTAGGAACTGCGGATCCCAAAGACTGGCACTTCGAATCTGTTGAGCTCAAGGTTGCTCCCCAACCTGTTTGACTAGCATCTGTCATAATCATAAAACTCGGATCCGGCGATTGCAGTGGAACTCCCTGAATTAACCACTGAATATCTGCCCAAGTCTGAATCTCTTGTTTGACTTGATTCGACAAGACGATGTTCGTATCGAGCGAATGAATCTTGACACTCCAATTCTGAGTCAGAAAGATTTGGAGAGGCCGAGCCCGTAGCGCCCTATCGGAATAAGATCCGCGGCGGCTCCACACAAACCTATCAGTCGCATGAATTCTCTCACTGTGACTTTGTCAGAGTGAAGACAAAAGCTAACGTAACAACTGATTAATTTTCCTCTGGTTAACGGCAGATGAACGAGATTGTTGTGCGTCTCGAAGCTCATTCCCAGGTAGGTGAATGACTTGGACGGCACCAGATCCGACTTCTTGTTGTTTATTATAAAACCGAGACGTCGGAGCAGTTGAAGCAGATTCTGTACATCGTTCTGAAGCGTTAACTCGTTGCCGAACTGCTGAAGAATGTCGTCCAGGTAGGCTGACATTACCGCAGACAAATGAGCTCGGAAATGAGTCATTACTGAGTTCATTATTCGAGTGAAAGCCCAGGGCACTAGATTCAGACTGAAGCACATCGCTCGGAACTGATAAACGACTCCTAGGACAGTAAAGCGCCGAAAGCGGAGGTACGTTCTGAACGCTGGATGTACCATGACGTTAAAGTACGCATCCTTGAGATCTATGCTCGCAGCATAGTTGTTCACTCGAATGCTCGCTCTGACCGATCGAATGGTCTCCATATAAAATTTTGGAGCCATGATCAGCTTGTTTTTCCAGCTCAGATCTATGACTGGACGAAACGAGCCGTCTGGTTTCAGAACCAGAAACAGATGGCTGTAGAAACCTGAAGATTCCTGGTTTTCTACGACCTCTATCGCGTTCTTCTCCAGAAGAGATTGGACTTCTAATAGAAGCGAACTTCTCTTCACGGAAGCTGAGTACATCTTGTACTTCGAGTTAACGGAAGCTTTCTTTTGAAGGACAGTTTCAGTCCTTCTGAAATCACCCCTTGAACCCAAGGGTCGTCCGTAATCGACAAACAATTGGTTAAGCAACTCGATAACCTTCCGCCCACTGGAACACCATCACTTTCTGGACTTGCGAGGTTTGCAGGAGGAGAAACCACATCCTCCACGACCCGCACCTCGCCACGTCGACCTAGGGGCGTCTGACCGGTTGTCTCGGCCAGTATTACGGCCCCTACCTGAGTCGCTACCTTGACGGTCTCTGGAGTAAGACCTAGAGGCTTGCTTAGATCCTCTATAGAAACTTCCCTTAGACGTATTCGTCCCAGAAGTGCCTGTCTTACTCTTCTCTGCTGAATCCGAATTTTTAGCAGCAGACTTGAACAGCAGAGAGTCTGAAGCTTTCTTAGTAATTTGATCATAGATCAAGGAAAGCTTGCCTTCGAAGAGAAGCTCTCTGGAGACCGGAGCGACTCGAAGAGAGTTTTTCACCTTACGATCCACGCAAGTGGATGTAGCCAGGGCACCATCACGTTTAACTAACTCCAGATTTGCCACTGAAAGGGAGGAGTTATACCTAGAGTATGCTATGGCTCTTAAGGATGTCTGAACATCCTGGAATTCTTTTCCTTCGAGACATAATGATAACGCTCTGGTAAAGTGATCTGCGTACGATAATGCGTCTAAGATGGTCCTGTTAGACGAGATTGTCGTATCCAACGTCATGGTTGGAATAGACATAGATGACGGCAAAGACAATTCTAGGTCTTCAGCCTGGTTGTCTAGATGCAGAGGAACTCTCGGAATGCCATGTCCTGCCGTTTTAAATTTATTCCTTGAATTGATGAAAGGCAGCTGTATAGCATTGGCCGTTAAGAAACCGGACTTGCCCGTCTTGGTGGCAAGTTTGGATATAGCATCTGTTAAATACTCACATATTTTTATACTCAAGATGACTTTCCAATGTTTGCCTCCTCCAAAGCACATGTACAATAACTTCCTGTTTTATATTTCCTGTGTTTCCAAGTCTCTTAAAATACGGAATCAGAAATGGATGAACTCAATGCAGGTAACACTAACAATACTGGTAACAGCTCCTCTCTCTTCTAAGATCAAAATTAAATGTACATCCACAAATATTCACAGGATCTTAAATTTGGATTCATACAGATGAATGGTTTGAAAACAGCAACTTAAATTTTCCTTTTGAAAACTAAATATCAAGTTTTGATCTACCTGATCAAAAATCTTTGTTCATGGGGTCTATTTACAGTTATTTTCAAAAACTAGATTAAGGTATTTAGTTCAAATCAAATTTTCCTTCCTCTAACAATTTCAGAAGAAGTAGGGACGATGATCCCTTCTTGGTAAGACAGTCTGCGAATTGAGCTTTGGTGTTACTCCATCTTAGTGTCTTTATTTGTCTGGACTTTAGCAGTTCTTTTATGCTTGCTATCTCAACTCTTGACCGTTTTTCACAAACTTGGTTGCTGGTATGAATGGTATCATATAATGAATGGTTGTCAATAATACATTCAATTGGCAACATTTCAGGTCTTGCTGTACCATAAGTAAGTTCTGTGTAGAGTTGTGCGAGATAAACACTAGTATTCATTGCATCTGATAGTGCTAAAGTTTCTGCAGCAAGAGTACTGCGCACAACCCTCCGTATTTTCTTAGACTGCCACGTTAATGGTGAAACAAAGCCACTGTTGCCCATCAATAAAACAATATGTCCACCTTGGCTATTTCCATCTGGAAGATTTCCAAAGGATGCATCACTGTATACCACTATTTGTAAAGAATCTTCCCTTCCCAATCTGTGAAACTTTAAGCTCACTGATTCTGATTTTATTTTTTTAATTACTTTGTTGATTTCTAACATATCTTTTACTTTGGCATTATTTATGCAAGAAGCTAGCTGGGAGGCATCAAACATTACATCTGGTCTTGTTTGAGTTGCTACCCAGAGAATCTGACCAATTTTAGTTCTCATATTGTCTATTTCTCTTTTGTTCAAATTGGATTCTTTTTGTGAGTTCTTTCTTTAGCTATGGTGATTTGCTGGAGACATTTCATGTATTCAAACTGATCCAGAGATATGCAGTTACTGTTGGATGAAAGTTGGAGCCCTATATATTTAAATGTGGCCGATTCTTCTCTGCTGATATTTAATAACTTTCTAATTTTGAAGATGACATTTTGTTCAAAGCCACTATCACCAGCCCAAATAAAATCATCCACATGGCTTGCCAATAATCCTTGTAATCCACTGACATCATCGAACCAGTAAAATACTGCAGGGTCAATGGAAGATATTCTTGCCTCACAATCAATCATAACTTGTTTAACTTTATTATACCAGCACAGAGACGCATCAGTTAAGCCATATACACATTTTTTCAGGTGCCAGATGATGCCGTCTGAAAGTGATTCACTCGGAGGTCTTAAATAAACATTTCTTGATAAGGCTGATCCTTGTAAAAATGCGGTCTTCACATCCATAGACTCTGGCTTCCATCCTTTTTGAGCAATAATAGCAAGTGCAACTCTTAAAGACTCCTTGGAACATGTAGGTGAATTCTTTTCAACATTCTGGCGTTCTGTGTCTTCAAATCCCCGAGCAACCAGTCTAGCCTTTTTTATCTGTCCATTTGGGGTATCTTTAATGTTGCAAATCCATCTAGTTGATATGCAGTTCTGCCCTTCATCAATAACCTCCTCATATACATCATATTCTTTCCAATTTTGTAATTCACGTGCTTTGGCTTCATCAAAGCTTAAGTTGTCCATAACCAAGACTGTTTCTTCCCCACTGGTAACTGTTGTGTCAATATCATCCTGTAAATCAACAGGTTCTAGGTTGTTTACGGTGTCAAAGTTCACAGACTGTTTAAAACCATTTAAGTTCTGTGGTCTAAGATATTCAACATTAAACCAATGTTTATTTTTTCCTGTAGCTTTGCCAGCACGTGAAAGTATCTTCAAAACATTGACTTCTCCATCAGTGTCCTCAAATTTTACTATTTGACCAACCTGCGGGGTGAATTTTTCGATTTTTTTACATGGACTTTGATGTATTTGTTCTTCAATCTGCTCTTCTGTTCTTTGCATTGTTGTTTCGCTCAATCCAGGTGTGTTCTGAATTTCTACAGAAGTCTCATTTTCAGAAGTACCTGCATCTTCGTCAGTGAAAATTTCCATTTCATCATTCACCTCTGTCAAATTATTTCCATACTAGTTTCTTTTTCAGTAAATGATTGTTTTGTTTTTTCTACTACTCCTTCCATTTCATCTAAAGGAGAGATGATTGGAGCTTTTGTAAGACGACATTTATGAACGCGAACATACGTTCCTCCATGTCTGACAAAGACTTTTACTCCACCTTGGCCAATTACAGTTCCAGGCCCCTTCCATTTGTTAGAATTCAGTCTTTTATAATATACTATATCTCCTGTAGTGTAATTGTCGTAAACTCTGGTCTGCTTTCTAATTGCTCTTCGGATTCTATCAGATGACTCGGCTTCAATGAAGCTTTTCCTTGCTACATGCAATGATGACAAATGATTTGCAACATGTGAGCTCATAGTTGTAGCCTCTAAAGCTGGTAAGTCAGCAGTCAGCACAGAAGGCAATTTGGGAAGTTCACCATAAACTAATTGATGTGGGCTATATCCATGTATATTACTAAGGCAATTCTTTGCATTGAGGGCCCAAGCTAAAGCCATCTCCATATCACTGGATGTATCATGCAAAACTTTCACAAAAATTTCTGATAAAATCCCATTATGTCGTTCTACTATCCCATTACTCCACAGGCTTTCTGCTGCAGTTGTTTTGACGATGATATTGAAGTTTTCTGCCAAGTCTTGAAATTCAAAATTGTCAAACTCTTTCCCGTTATCAGTTAAACATTTTGTGGGGGGACCATGAACAGTAATCCATGTTAAACCTGCTTGTTTACTTCTTATAATACAACCAGCACTGAATCGTGTGAACATATCAATTATATGTAGTATCCATATACTTGGTTTTACTTCATGCAGGTCCATAGCAACGACATCATTAAAGTTGTGTGCCAAAGGCAAGCCAACTGCAGGTTTAGGTGGTGCACGTTTGTACTGTAAACAAACTTCACAGTCTTTTATAACTTCATGTATTAGTTTACAAATATTTTGTTCAACAGTTCCAGCACTTTTTAAAAGTGAAATTAATCTGTCGGCTGAAACATGCCCAAATTGTTTGTGAAGTTTGAGAATCATCTTCTTGTCACATTTGTGTGTATTGATGACTGCAAGAACATTGTCAGCTGATTCAAGACCAGTTTGTACATGTACATCAGGATCTCTGCTTTTGAGATCAACACAATAATGACCGCTTGATGTAAACTCAAGATTAATATTTTTGCCAAACAGTTTTGCAGTGTCATTGTTTATATCTAAAACTGCATTAGCCCGTTTTAATGATTGTTTGCTTAAAAGTAATGGAATGTTGCAGTCAACAACCTCTGTTGATATGTTACATTTTGTATTTCCAATGACTGCTGGTATAACAACATTTTCTCTTGAAGCTACCTGGACACCGTCTCCAAACCGGAACTCTTGATTACTTAGTGATCTTATGACTTGACATTTTTTATCTGTATTCAAACTGGATGTATAATTGTCTAGCCACGCTTTACCACAGACAGTTTTTGTGCAAGCTGTGTCGATTACCGCAGTTCCGAAAGATTCCATCATAAATATTTCATTTCTGTTTATGTCATTATTATGTCAGTGTTTGAAGCTGAACTGGACGAATGGGCATCTCCAACAATCCACTTCAAAGCTGATTTCATCGAGTCAAAAGTGATTGTTGTACATGCGGTTAAAACTAACTGTCGGTCTTTGGTTCCTAGGTCAGCATTATCTAGTAATTTGAAGGCCTGTACTGCGTCAGACAAAACCATATCATACTTGTTCGATTTCCGATACCGCATTTCAAACTCTGTGATGTATTCTATCATTGACATTATATCTGTCTTTCGAAATCTTTCAAAGTTACTATAGGCCTCATAGGCACTATCAATAGCATCTTTTTTGTATATTCCATCCAAGGCACGCAAAAGTTTATCAAGTCCGTCCTCTGCGCTGAGATCCTTTTCATCAATTCCAAGGCCCACTTCTCTCGCCTTCCCTTTCAACGAAAGCGCCACTGCGGGTCCCAATTTCTGTGCTGGCAAATCAGTTACAAGACGACTTTCCAATGTTTGGCTCCTCCAAAGCACATGTACAATAACTTCCTGTTTTATATTTCCTGTGTTTCCAAGTCTCTTAAAATACGGAATAAGAAACGGATGAACTCAATGCAGGTAACACTAACAATACTGGTAACAGCGTCATTCAAAAGATCAAATGTCCATGAGACATTTCTGGACTGAGTCAGAAACTCAGGGACGGTGTCCCTAATCCGGGCGAAAAATCTGTGTCCAGCGACGCTATCAGTCTCTTATCCAGCACCGCAGCATTTTGGTCTGGAGGAACAACATCAGGAAGGTATTGCCGGATGAAATCTACGGCTACCTTATGTTGCTCCGAAAGGGAAAATTCCAACTCCTCTGAATCCCTTTCTCCATCCGGCTGGACCACTTTATCATCTTGGTCGTCCCTTGCTGACTCTGCAGTGGAACGAACCGACCCAGCTTCCTCAGACAATTCCTGATCGGAAAAGGTTTCTGACAGCTGCTGGGATGCTGCGATAAGATGAGCTATCTGCGATAGCAAGTCCGTTACGGAGGCCTGTGGAGCCGCGGTCTTACATGATTTGGCCGCTGGAAGCTCCAGGAATGCTGAATCTCGCATACTTCTCTTATGCGTTCGTCCCGATTGTAAAGGCCTCGTATCCCTGGCTACCAGATGGCGTGACCTGGTCGACATGGAATCCCTGGTTGGCGAAGCTGGCTGGATATCAGCGGTCACATAGGCAAGGTGCGGTCGTGTGTGCTGCCGTGAGGATGAGGAAGCCGATAGACTAGTCGCTGCGGACTGTCTATATAACGGAGCTCCCGAGCAGATGGAGTGGACGTATGCTCCGCTTGATTAGCGTCACGTACAACAACATCTGATCCCAGATGTTGCTGTAAGAGAGAGGGGGCTCTCTCGCTCGCAGTCTGGGTGGACCAGGACGAGCTAGGTACTGGACTGACAGGCTTCCTACCTACTATCCTCGGATCTGCCGTTGCTGGGTGTGCACGTTCATTGTTTATAGTGCTCGCATCACCCAAACTGCTTCCCTGGACCGCAACGGAAGAACCTGGCTGCCGAGCCATTCGATGAATGGTTGCTACCCTGGGCGAGCTAGCAGACAACAATGCCGTCGATCCTACTAGGGACCTCTCAGGCAATTGTTGTATCTCCATGAGCACTTTTGCCGCTAACTCTTCGTTAGAATGCAACGACGGAGGCACACTTGTTGAAGACATCACGGAAACATCACCCTGTTCTTGTTCCTCTGAAAAAGAGACTGATAAACTAGAGTGACCCTGCGGAGAGAGGACCGGCATGGACCCCTCACCACTAACAATATACCGTGACATACGTCTCCAACGTTTGTCATTCCAATTGGCACACAATGAGCAAGAATTAGTGTTAGTACATAGACTACAAGAAACACAATAAACGTGAGAATCAGAGGAAGATTTCCTCGCATTACAATTTTAACAATATTCTTTCATTGTGAAAAAATATAAACAGAAGTAGTACTCGCACTAACCCTTGAAACAAAGATACATAATAATAATATTATCCATTATAACAATTTAAAAAAAAAAATTTTTTGAAAAATTTTCAGAAGAGCTCAAGTTCCCAATGGGAACAATGAGCCCAAATGGATCCCAAAAAAAGCCTAAGTGTGGACAAAAATTTTAAAACATTTTTAAAAATTAACGTAACACTTACGGACAATATTAATGTATCTGGCTATGAGCAGAACTAAACAGAAGATAAGTAATCACTATCAGAAGTAACCGTTGTCAACATTAACAAAAGTGTACAAAAACCGGAAACATGACTCCAGGCACTGTAAACATGGCCCAAAATCAGTCACCAATTTCAACACTAACAGATGTAAAACAGAGACTTCCCGAGAAGAAACTGCAGTACATCGGATGGTAGATGCAGATCACAATGCCTAAACACCCAAGGGTGAGGGCGTAAACATGGGGAAAAACAGAAAATACATTCTGTTACCAAGCCAAAACTCCCAAGAAATTTTAGTAAAAATAATTACAAAAATTATGCCAAAAGCATGGGAGAATAACAAAGGGGGGAATACAGGAAAGGGAGAGAGGAAACACTGAACAAACAATGGTACATTCATAGCAAGAATGACAACATCAGGGCCATGCCTCGAAAATAGGCAACATGAAATAATTTCATAAAAAAATTATAAGTTACAGCCCTGATCATATTCTGCCACTGTTTTTTCCTCTCATCCTTCTATTTCCTTCATAGATCCACCATTTCATCCATAATTATGTGCCTGGCATCATTTAAACAGAGATTTACAGCACAAATATCAGTGAGGTGTTATTGAATTTAGGGCCAAACAAAGAATGACAATTGGCACCAATTTCGAGACCTCCTTGACACTGCACATGCACAGTGGATAAAATGTATGGAGGACCACATAGGACATTGAAATTTCGGTTTTTGATGCAAATTTTGGGGATTGGGGGGCAAAATATGTGTTTGGCCCTTGATTTTAAGGAGTTAGCACCAGCTAAGTCTGGGTCATTGGTACAGTATAAAAATACAGCATTTTCAGCCTGTAAGTCACATGTGCGTGTGTACACATCATCTTGCAGAAATACCATCACCTCAAGGAATTTCTGGGCCCCTGTTTGACTTTGACATCCCGTACTTTTCATACACCCTCTGATGTTTAACATGATCACACACAACACAAATCTGTTCATATATCTCTGGCTTGTGAAAGGGTCCTGGACAGTGGTAAATTCTGACCTGACGTGTCGAACAGACCCCAGAGGGTGAATTTGCTTATGCTACACAAACAGTGGACTTGAATCACCCAATGTGTCCCCTGATTACCTCTTTCTATTTCGGCCTGAGACCTTGATTCGGATTGAGGTTCACAGAGGGTAAATTTAGTAATGCTACCCTACGGTGCAGGGTAGCATCACCAAATTCACTCTCCGGGGACCTCATTCTGCAGATGAGAGTCTGCTTATTGTAAAGCTTGACAACATATTTCCCTGCAGACACAACTGGCCACCCACTTTCACCTATTTGCATTTGCCCAAAATTGCAGTTTAGAATTCAAAATCTTTTGAGCCCTTTCAAGAACCTATACAAACTCTGTAATTGATAATAAGAGTTTTCCGAAGACAGGTTCCATCCAATGGACCCAACTTTTCTTTTTTGAATAACTCAAAACCCATTTTTATACTTCAAAAACCTAAGCTCGAAATCCATAAGTAGAGCAAAGTTTTATAAGTCTGTTTTCTCAAAGTTGCATGCTGTGCTTTGAGAGGAAGGAAAGACAAAAGGCTGCAATATTTAAATGACAAACGTTTTGTGATAAGTGCTTGGCAGGTGTTAACTAATTCTTTACGCTAATAGGATCAACTGACACCAGCAGCTTACTGTTTTTGACACACAGATTATTCACTGATGTAATGGAGTCATGAAATGAAATAAATAAAAAATTATAAATTATAAACCTAAAAATCATTTTTATCAACATTAACAGGGGGAGGCCACCAAAAATTTTCAAGACCTGATGTGGGGGTGGGTGGGTCTCTTGAGTGCGCCAAAAATGTGCATTTCCAACTTGTGCAATTTTTTGAATTTTTTAAAAATATATCAATATATCAGCTAATATATACCATCATTTGTGTTTCAAACCTTAAAGATGATATTGTACATCACACTCTTAACATAAATACAACATCAGGAGGCTTTATATGTGAGAATATTGGGCTTAAACTGGGAAAATGTCACACGTTAGTAGGGGGTGGGTGTCTTGTTCGAAATGTAGAAAATGTGCAGACAATATTTTGGGAATAATTCAAATGAAAATTTGTTCCCGTATATGTACACCTGCTCTGGCCAAGCCTGATAATGAACAGCTTGTAGATTTGGGCCCACAGCAGCCCACAGAGGTTTAAATTGGTGGTACCAGTTTAACCCTTTACCTAACATGAAAAGCAGACGACACTTGCCAAAAAATGATTGAATAACTAATTTTTTTCATTTTTTGTCTCAAAAACATAGGTTATGACCCCTCACTGGAACGAGCTCGACGAGCTCGTTCCAATGAGGGGTCATAACCTATGTTTTTGAGACAAAAAATGAAAAAATAAAATTAATTGGCAATTTTTTAGAATAGTGCTGGCCAGTTTTGGCCGTTATGTTGGGTAAAGGGTTAAGAACTTTATGAAAACCCCCTAAAGACAGCTGTGTCTACTAAGTTTATAAGTTTATAAGTTTATTTTGAATTTTAATGGGAGAGTGGGGGGGTGGGGGGGGTGGGTGTCTGAGAACAGTAGTAGAAAATTTGCACGTAGTGGGTGGGTGGGTGTAAAAAGGAGCTGAATAAAAAATAGGACGTCACGTCTTGCAAATATTTAGTGACCCCCCCCCCCCCCCCCCTTGACATTAACAGAATTAAAATACACAAAAGTCACAATATATACAAATAAATGTAATAAATAATTCTGCTATATATCAAGGTCACTCCATGATCCAAGTACTTTAACTCCACTGGCTTCCTGAAATTCAGTTTTTTGTCACTAAAGAAGTCTCTCCAAAAATGGCATAAACTGGAAGGAATCAAATATGCTCCACTTCATTTTGAGTACCGTATTTACTCTATGTATTGGGACACTCTATGATTTGGGACACACATTTTTTTTCCAGAAAAGTTAAAAAATTTATAGTAATTTATATATTTTTTATACTTACCAATGACCCAGACATAGCTGGTGCTAACTCTTAAAATATAGGGCCAAACACAAATTTTGCCCCCCAATCCCCAAAATTTGCATCTAAAACTAAAGAAAACATGTCCTGAAAGGCCCTCCACACTTCGCCCCTACTGCGCATGCGCAGTGTCAAGGACGTTCCGAAATTGGCGCCATTTATCATTCTAATAACCAGTGCCTGGTAAGCGCTATGTACTCAGCGGGGAGGCAAGAGTTCCCAACTCCTGGGAGGGCCATCCCCGTCTGGGTCATTGGTAAGTATAAAAAATATATAAATTACTATAAATTTTTTAACATTTTTATACTGTACCAATGACCCAGACATAGCTGAATAGTAAAAAGGCTGGAGGGCCAAGGACATAGAGCAAAATGGAATACGCTCAATAAAATAAAATAGAGTCATCCCCTGTAGGGAAAAGAAGTAATAGGCCTTACATGTATCTTTCTTATTTATGATAAATTAGAAAGATACAACACCTTCCAAAAATTGAGCTTCATACATCCATGTACTCTATTAATATCCAATAATCCTTATACTAATAATTTTTAAAGTAAGCCAATAATAAAGTAAGTCTAGAGAATAGAGACTCTTATACTCCTAAAAGTGTGTGAGAATTGCATAATCATGTCCGTTGACATATGCAATATTCAAAAGCTATACTTTAAAAACTAAGACTTGAATGAATTTTATAAACTTAAACTTCTCACTAAACAACCATCCCAATAACAGCTCAGAATTACTAACTCCGGAGGAGGTATCCCCTTGTTTTCATAGTAAAAAACAGGTGACCCAAGGGAACACCCTCCCCCCCCCCCCTTTTTCTTGCCCTGGGTCAAATAGCCCAGAGCGAAGAGGGCAGCCGAACGGAGACACTGCCGAAACAGACAGCCTACCTAGCTATAGTAGCAACTGTTAAGTGAATGACATTCTGAGCAGTAGATAATAGACCTAACAATAGAGGCCTCCAGAAATGGACTCGATATTTCTGAGATAAAATTCATGAATGGATGGCTGAGCGCAATGAGCAGCCTTCAAAAATCTATAATAGCAACACTATTAATGTAAGCCCAAGAAGTAGAAGAACTCTTACTTCATGAGCCGAAATCTTAAGCACAACTGCTAAGCCAATGATATACCATAAGCAGTACGCTAGTTAATAGAATCCATTAACAATAAAATGGAGCGTAACGTCCTTCTACTAGACATCAAAGACAGAAGAAGCTTACGCCCTTGTAATAAACAGATATCTGTTTATAAATACATAAACTGTACCCGGAAAGAGTAAAGGCCTATGCCCATACGAAGACGGAAGGACCTTAAAATAATAGGTTCCGGATAATAGGAGCCTAACTCTTATGCAACAATCCAACCTAAATAGTAACGGAAGTATTGATTCCGAAACTATGAAAGTGAAAATCACCCATCGATAGTGCATGAAACTAACTGACTCTACAGTAAAAGAGAAACCAACAGAATTACTGTCTAAAAGGTCAGAATTTGAAAACTACTGTTTCCAGAGGCTCAAATGATTACTTAGCTAAATAAGAACCGAAGTTAAAATCCGTATAGGAATTTAATCTAAAGATTCTAAGTCTATTTATCAAAAAGTTACTAACTGACTTAGATAAAGAGACAAAAGACTCAATTGTAAACTATAGTAGAGTGCATAGGTATGAGGTAACATAAACCTATAACCTAAATAACACAGGCTGCAGTAGATCTTGTGAAACAAGTATACTAAAAAATAGCAATGAGTAGTATGGAGGGATCAACCATATGAACATAATGATCCCTACACCACGACGGAAGAGCCTCCACTTTAGTCGCATAAAATAGCGAAGAAGAGGATCTCCTATAGTAAGAAATCGCGTCCAAAGCTCGTCCAGTACAGTGCTTACAATGCAATACGGACCACACAACGGAATACATGAAGGTTGCGACCTTGCTGGTTGTGATAAAGATGACACGATTTACCCAGTGAAAAAAGATCCTCAGATAGAGGAAGATTTCACGTAGATCCACAGTAGACAAGAGAGTAAATTACTCATGATCTCTGTGAAGATAGAGATGCTATCAACAGAAATGTATTGTGGTTGTTTATCTTAGCAATACCTGCTAAAACAACAGCGCCGGAGGATACGCGTATCCTATCATTCCGTCCTATAGATCAATAGAGCGTTAACAGTATTAGCTCAGAGATCTGGACAAGCCAACACATACGTCTGCAATTGATTAGCAAGCTGTGTCATAAATAAAACATCATTGGGCGCTCCCATAGATAGCAAATCTGATTAAATACTTGTTTGTTGAGAGTCCATTCTGACAGCAACAAGCGACCCGTAAGAGAACGGGAGTGCGATAAAACAATCAGACGACCCAGAATATGACGGACCAAAACTGAACTTGGTGTACTATAACCAACAGACGGATTCTTTCCATTAAATTGAATAACGGAAACGAAAGAGTGCCTCCCTGGTTCCGGAGATACGCCACTACTGTCGAATTAAAGGACAGGAATTTGGGCATGCGTTTCTGAATAATGTTCATGCAATGACATAAAGCAAGCCTAAAAAACATTATTCCGCGGAAGTTAAACTGATAGCTAAAAGACTGCGGAACCCAAAGACCCTGGCACTTCGAATCCGTAGGGATCAGTATATATCCCAATCTGTTTGACTGGCAACCGTCATAACAGCCACACTCGGGTCCGGCAACTGCGGCGGCACTCTCTGAGTCAACCACCGAATGTTTGCCCCAGTCTGAATCTCTTGTAACACTAGATAGACAAGAGAATGTATAAATCAAGCAATTCATGGATTGCCGGAAAGTTGCCGTCGAAGAGAAGCTCCTCCGAGAACGAAGCGACTCTGAGAGAGTTCTTAACCTACTATCCACGCGTGGATGTAGCTAGGGCTGCATCACGTCTAACCAACTCCAATCAGCCACTGAAGGGCGGAGTTATACGTGAACAAACTACTGCCCTCAAAGAAATTACATTGAGAATAATATCCCGTAAATCTTTTCTTGAAGACGTAATGATAACACCTCAGTAAGGCGGATTACGTATAATAAAGCGTCTAAGTTAAGTCTACTATACATAATGTCGTTCCCAACATTGAAATTGGAAAAGACATAAACGGAGAAAAAGAATATATGCAGTCTTTAATCACCGTCTAGACGCATATGAACTCTCGGTATGCCCTGCTCTGCCAAAATAAACTATATGTAAAAAAGATAAAATGGCAGAAATGAGCCACGCGGACAAGAAACTAAACTATCATGCTTAGTAGCAGGCTTGTATATATATATAAATATATAGCGTCGAAAAATAAAACACATGTTGTAATGACAATATTGGACTGCGTCGGTAAGTAAGGGACAAAGTCCCTGTACCGATCGAAAAATCCGAGTCCAATGACGCTATAAGTCTCTTATCCAAGATCGCAGCAATGAAGTCCGAAAAATAATCACTGGAAGAAATGCCAGAAGATATGAAAGGCATCTTCCGATACTACTAAAGGGAAAACTCGAAATCTTTCGAATCCCTTTCGCCATCCTGTCGGACCCTATAAAGCGTTCGGTCGTCCGTAGCTTGATGCAACCGCGGACCACACCGACCCAGCGCCGTCGGATAATTCCTGATTCGACCGAGAAACCGTCAATTGCTGGGATGCTGCGAAACAACTGTGCTAACTCGGATAGCACGTCCGTCACTGAGGCCTGAGGAGCAGCGGTCTTACGATGCATTGCCGCAGGAAGCTCCGAGATCGTTACCCCGTGCATACTTCCAATATGCGAGCGAACGGAGTGTATAGGCCTCGTGTCCCTTGGCTACCGGATGGCGCGACCTATTCGCTGTGGAATCACTGAATGCCGAAACTGATCGGATACTCGAGGTCACGTAGCCAATGTGCGGTCGTGTGCCCTGCTGTGAGGATGAGGAAGCATTAAAGACAGTCTCTCGGACTGTCAATATAACGGAGCGTCCCGAGCAACGGACATATGCTCCGAATGTAAAATATCTGAACCACAACATGCGGTCCCCTATGTTGTTGGCTTCCTCCGATCTGTCCTCAATCTGCCGTCACTGGGTGAGTACTAAAGTAATTAAAGTGCTCGCATCACCCAAATCTCCTTCCTAGACCGCAACGGACGAACCCGGCAGCCGAACCATTCGATGAATGTACGCTACACCGGGTGAGCTAGCGAATGTCACTCCGTAAGCGATAGACATATTCCATGAGCACTTATTGCCGCTAACTCTTCATTAACTATGACGACAGAGGCACACTTTTGAAAGACATCTCCATAACTCTTCGAACAAGAAACCAGAAATGCTTGGATAGCAAGCATAAAATAATAATATATATAGCGTCGTTCAATAATTCGATAGTTTGTGTGACATTATTGGACTATGTCGGAACTGAGGGACGATGTCCCTGAACCGAACCAAAAATTTCTAAGTCCACCGACGCTATCAGTTTCTTATCCGGCATCGCAGCATATGTTGTTCCGAAAGGGAAAGCTTGAAATCCACCGAATCCCTTTCGGTATCCCGTCGGACCGGATGAAAATTTTCGGACGTCCGTACCCGCTTCCGCGGAGCGTCCCGACCCAGCATCGTCGGATAAAATATATGCGACAGATTCAGTTGATGCTGGGATGCTGCGATAAACTGTGCTATTAAGGAAAGCACGTCCGTTCCCGAGGCCTGTGCAGTAGCGGACTTACGATGCATTGCCGCTGGAAGCTCCGTGTACGTTGACTCCTGCACACTTCCTATGCGAACGTCCGGAGTCTGCAGGCCTCGAGTCCCCGGCTACCGACCCAGCGCTGTCGGATAATTCTCGATCCGACACCGTTTCTGTCGGCTGCTGGGATGCTGCGATAAGCTGTGCTATGTGCACAAGAATGTCCGGCGTCGAGACCTGCGGAGGCGCAGACTATCGCTGCTTCGCCGAGGGCAGCTCCGCATCAGATGGCTCCCGCATACTTTTCCTATGCGAACGTCCGGAGTCCATCGGTCTCGAATCCCTGGCTGCCGGATGGTGTGACCTGGTCGCCGAAGAATCCTTGATCGGCGAAGCTGGTAATATATCGGCGGTCACGCAGCCAAGGTGCGGTCGTGTGCGCTGACGAGAAGAGGAAGCCTTAGCAGTCTCAGCGGACTGCCTATACAACGGAGCGTCCCGAGCGACGGACGTATGCTCCGCTAACGACACATTTGTACCACAACATCTGGGGCCAGATGTTGTTGAACGAGAGAGGGGCGTCTCTCGCTTGCCGTCCGGATGGACCGGAACGAGCTATGAACCGGACTAAAAGGCTTCCTCCGTTCTCCCTCCGATCCGCCGTCACTGGGTGTGCATTAAGTTAATTTATAGTGCTCGCATCACCCCAAAATTCCTTCTAGACCGCAACGGACGAACCCGGCTGCCGAACCATTCGGTGAATGGACGCTACACCGGGCGAGCTAGCGGACGTCAAAGGCCGTCGAACCTACTAGGGTCCTCTTAGGCAATTGGCGTATTACATGAGCACTTTTCCGCTAGCCCTTCATTAATTGTGACGACGGAGGCACACGGTTGGAAGACATCACAGATACATCACCCTAATCTTGATCGTCTGAAATAGAAATTGATAAAGTAGAGTGACCCTGCGGGGAAAGGACCGGAGTGTCCAAATCCCCAACAACATACCGTGACATACGCTTCCCATATTGTCATCGAAATCATACGATACAGAACAGGAGTTAATGCGAGTACACTGACCACATATAGAATGATAATAAGGTCAGAGGAAGACTTCCTCTTAAAACAATTGATCAATATCCTTTCAATGTGAAAAGAAAACAAGTCCTGGTACTCGCACTAACCCCTGGCAATCAAAATACATAATAATAATATGATCCATTAATATAGAAAAAATAATTGAAATCAAAATATTTTGAAAAAATATTTTTTCAGAACAGCCCAAGTTTCTGAAAAGTAACGTTGAGCCCCAATGGATCCCAAGCCTAAGTGTGGACAAAAATTTTAAAAATATTTTAAACAATTTATTCAACACTTACGAACAATAATAATGTATCTAGTTATGATTAAAATAACATAAAGATATTATTATTTAGAAATCCCCCCCTCACACAGAGGGCTGTTGTAAATGTAAACAATGAGTGTAAAAACACTAAAATAAGACTCCAGGCACCCAGGCCCGAAATCAGTTACCAAAAATACACCATCTGATGCAAAACAGAAACTTCCAGGGAAGAAACTGCAGAACATCAGATGGTAGATGCAGAACACAACGCCTAACCACCCGTAGGTGAAGACGTAAACATGGGGAAAGAACAGAATTCATTCTGTTATTCAGCTAAAACTCCCAAGAAATTTTAGTAATAATAATTACAGAAACTATGCCAAAAGCATGGGAGAATAGCAAGGGGGAACTTAAAGGACAGGGAGAGAGGAAAAACACTTGAAAAAACAGTGTAACTAAATAATCAGAATGACAACAAAATGGCTGCTGCCTTGAAAATAGGTAACTTAACATAATTTCATTAAAAAATTTTAAGTTACAGCCCTGATAATATTCTGTCACACATTCTTTTCCTCTCCTCCTTTTCTATCCTCCTTAGAATCACCATTTCACTAATATTTATGTGTCTGGCATCATTTAAACTGAGATTTAAAAGCACAAAGATCAGTCAGATGTTAACTGATGAAGGGCCAAACTTAGAAAGATAAATGGCGCCAATTTCGGAACGTCCTTGACACTGCGCATGCGCAGTAGGGGCGAAGTGTGGAGGGCCTTTCAGGACATGTTTTCTTTAGTTTTAGATGCAAATTTTGGGGATTGGGGGGCAAAATTTGTGTTTGGCCCTATATTTTAAGAGTTAGCACCAGCTATGTCTGGGTCATTGGTACAGTATAAAAATCTGAATTTTTTTATGCTTCAAAGTATGGGACATTCAGGAGATTTGTTTCCAGTTGGCCCATCGCTAGTAGCAGACGACACTCATAAAAAAATTCTTGAGTAACTAAAAATTTTCATTTTTCACTTCCAAAACATAGCTTATGATCCCTCATTGGAACGAGCACAATGTGATCGTTCCAATGAGGGATCATAAGCTATGTTTTGGAAGCAAAAAATGAAAATATAAAAAAAATTGGACGGCGATTTTCAGATATAGTGATGGAAAACGAATCACACACAACTTTATTCAGCATCAAATCAAGACCAGGCTGTGTTTTTTCCCCATTTTCTCTAAATTGGGACACCTGTGAAAATAATTATTTTTAGCTGTCCCAATACATAGAGTAAATACGATATATTAGGTAATGTAATAAGTTTTAGCTGTGAAATCTGTTTTTATCTGTTGAGTTTTGATTGTTTGTTTCGTTATTGGGGTTTAACAACACTTTCAACAGCAAGGGTAATATCGTGTCAGAACTTTGGAGATGCAAGGTGTGATATTGAAAGGAGGCTCCCAAACATCCAAAGCAAGTCGGATGAAATATCTTTCGCAATCACACAATGCAAATGACTCCAAATGGATTCAAACCTTTGACTTCAAGATAAGAAATCCAACCCAATCACTAAGGAGCCACTATGCATCTACCACAGCTTTACAAACCATTACCAAACTAACAATGGTACCATTTTGTCATCAATGCAAACTGTGTACATACTGAAGGTAATTTAACCCTCTGCACTTTGATGTCAAAATGTTTAAAAATTTATAGTAATTTATATATTTTTTATGCTTACCAATGACCCAGACTTAGCTGGTGCTAACTCCTACAATTATAGGGCCAAACACAAGTTTTGCCCCCAATCCCCAAAATTTGCATCAAAACCAGAAATTTCAATGTCCTATGTAGTCCTCCATACCTTTTATCCACTGCGCATGCGCAGTGTCAAGGAGGCCTCGAAATTGGCTCCAAAAGTCATTCTTACAACCAGTGCCTGGTAAGCGTTATGTAATCAGCCTGATTCTTAGCCAAACATCCAACATTAGTTGTCAAGGTAATAGTATTACCTACACTACAATAGTGAGAATCATCAACAGATGGTGCATGAAGCTCACTAACTCTTCTAGCCGAAGAGAAGGCCAAGAGAAAATCTGTTTTATAAGATAAGAATTTGAAGTCCTCCGTGTCAAGAGGCTCAAACGGCGCATCTTTTAGCTTAAGAAGAACCCAAGCTACCGTATTTACTCTATGTATTGGGACAGCTGAAAATAATTATTTTCACAGGTGTCCCAATTGTTAGAAAATGGTGAAAGAACACAGCCTGGTCTTTATTTGATGCTGAATAAAGTTGTGTGTGATTCGTTTTCCATCACAAAATACGAAAATCGCCGTCCAATTTTTTTTAATATTTTCATTTTTTGCTTCCAAAATATAGCTTATGATCCCTCATTGGAACGAGCGCATTGCGCTCACTCCAATGAGGGCTCATAAGCTATGTTTTGGAAGCAAAAAATGAACATTTTTAGTTACTGAAGAATTTTTTTATGAGTGTCGTCTGCTACTAGCGACTGCCCAACTGGAAACAAATCTCCTGAATGTCCCAAACTTTGGAGCATAAAAAAAATATAGTTTTCTGGAAAAAATGTGTGTCCCAAATCATAGAGTGTCCCAATACATAGAGTAAATACGGTAAATTCCACTTAGGAATTAATCTAAGGGTTCTAGGTCTATTTATCGAAAAGTTTTTCACTAACTTACATAAAGAGACATTAGATCCAATCTGTAAGCTATCATGATGTGCATAGGTATCAGATAGCATAGACCTATAACCCTTAATGGTAACGGGCTGCAGTTGGATCTCATCAAACAGGTAGACTAGAAAATTAGCAATGTCTGGAATGGAGGGATCATAAATATCAATAGAATGATCCCTACACCACTGATAGAAAACCTTCCACTTAGCAGCATAATTTAGCGAAGAGGAGGTCCTCCTACAGTTAGAAATTGCGTCCACGGCTCGTCCTGTAAATTGCTTGTCATGCAGAAAGGACAGCACAACGGAAATACATGAAGGTTGAGACCTTGTGGGTTGTGATGCAGTGTGCGTGATTTCCCCTGCGAAAGAAGATCCTCTCGTGGAGGAAGCTTCAACGGCATGTCCCACAGCAGACACCTGAGTAGATTTATCCATGGTCTCTGGGGTGACAGAGATGCTACCAACAGAATTTTGCAGTGACATTGCTTTATCTTGAGCAATATCTGCTGAATCAATGGCGCTGGAGGATACGCATATCCTATCATTCCGTCCAAAGAGATCGAGAGAGTGTCTACTGCAAATGCTCGAGGATCTGGACACAGTGACACATACGTCTGCAACTGATTATTGAGATGCATCGCAAATAAGTCTGTCATTGGACGATCCTATTGGTAGCAAATCTGAGTGAATACTCATTTGTTGAGAATCCATTCTGACGGCAAAGGAAGTCTGCTAGAACGTTCAGATGACCCGGTATATGACGGACTGCTAGACGAACTTGATGCTCTAGGACAAACAGAAGGATCCTTTCCGTTAAATTGAACTAGAAGTACTGTGAGCAAGCTCACAAAGTGATATCCCCCACGCCTCAGTTGTAGCCTTTTTGGTACATTAAAATGAATAAGTTAGATTATCTCCCCTTGGAAATGTCAGAACGGAATTATATTGCTTCATGCACATCTTCATATGGAGTTCTTCCATTGTGTAAAGTTTCATGAAAACTCTTTAGGAGGTTTAGGAGGAGTTACACTTATAAGGATAGACAGACGGACAGATGGACAGACAGACAGATGGATGGATGGATGGACAGACGGACGGACGGACAGACGGATGGATGGACGGATGGATGGACAGACGGACAGGGTGATTCCTATATACCCCCCCCCCCCAAACTTTGTTTGTGGGGGGTATAATAATTGAATGGAATGAGTGCCTCCCTGGTTCCGAATGTACGCTACTACTGTCGAATTGTCGGACAGAATTTGAACACGCGAATTCTGAAGAATGTTCATTCATTGACATAGCACAAGTCATATTGACATCATCTCTTGATATTTATGTACTTGTTAGGAACTGCGGATCCCAAGGACCCTGGCACCTCGAATCCGTTGGGCTCAGAGTTGCGCCCCAGCCTGTTTGACTCGCATCCGTCATTATCGTAAAACTCGAACCCGGCAGTTGCAGTGGTACTCCTTGAGTTAACCACTGAATATCTGCCCAAGTCTGAATCTCTTGTTTCACTTGATTCGACAAGACGATGTTCATTTTGAGTGAATGAGTCTTCACACTCCAATTCTGAGATAAAATGTATCTGGAGTGGACGAGTGCGTAGCCGCTCCATCAGAATAAGATCCGCAGCGTGTCCGCACAAACCTGTCAGTCTCATGATTTCTCTCGCTGTTACTACATCTGAGTGAAGACAAAAGCGAGCGTAACAACTGACTAATATCGCTCTGGTTAACGGCAGACGAACGAGATTGTTGTGCGTCTCTAAGCTCATTCCCACATGGGTGAATGATTAGGATGGCACTAGATCCGACTTCTTTTCGTTTACTATGAAACTGAGACGTCGGAGCAATTGAAGCAGACTCTGAACATCGTTCTGAAGCATTAACTTGCTGCCGTAATCCTGAAGAATGCCGTCCAAGTAGGCCGACGTTAGCACAGACAAATGAGCTTGGAAATGAGTCATTACTGAGATCATTATTCGAGTGAAGGCCCAGGGCACTAGGTTCAGACAAGAGCATCATTGCTCGGAACTGAAAACAACTCCTGGGACCGCGAAGCGAAGGTACTTTCTAAACACTTGATGTACCATGACGTAAAAGTACGTATCCTTGAGATCTATGCTCACCGCATAATCGTTCACTCGAGTGCTTGCTCTGACCGATCGGATGGTCTCCATATAAAAATTTGGAGCCACGATCAGCTTGTTTATCCAGCTCCGATCTATAACTGGATGAAACGAGCCGTCTGATCTTGGAACCAGGAACAGGTGACTGCAGAAAACTGGAGATTCCTAGTTTTCTATGACGTCTATAGCATTCTTGTCCAGAAGAGAATGAACTTCTGATGGAAGCGAATCTCTCTTCTGAACGTTTAACGGATGCTGAGACCAGCGTGGACTTCGAGTTAACAGAGGTTTTTCCTTGAAGGACAGCTAGACCTTCGGAAATAACCCCTTGCACCCATGGGTCGTCAGTAATTGACAACCAATTGGTTAAGAATCTTGACAGCCTTCCACCCACTGGAACGCAATATAGGTTTAGACCAACACCTCCTGGCCCTGCGAGGATTGTGGAAGGAGAAACCACGTCCTCCACGACCCACACCTCGCCCAGTCGACCTAGGGGCATCTGACCTGATATCTCGGCCAGCACTATGACCCCTATGTGAGTCGCTACTCTCGACGGTCTCCGGAGTAAGATGTAGAGGCTTTAATATGAGCTTAACATCAAAGAGAAGCTCTCCTGAGACTGGAGCGACTAGAAGAGAGTTTTTTCACCTTACTATCCACTCTTGTGGATGCAGCCAGGTCAGCATCACGTCTGACTAACTCCATATTGCCACTGAAAGGGCAGAGTTATACGTAGAATATGCTATAGCCCTCGAAAGAACTCTTAAGGAAGTTTGAACATCCTGTAATTCTTTCGCTTTGAGATGTAGTGACAGCGCTCTGGTAAGGTGATCTGTGTGAGATAATGCATCTAAATTCTATTAGACGATATTGTCGCCTCCAGTATACTGGAGTAAATAGACATGGATGCCAGCAATGACAATTCCAGGTCTTCAGCCTAGTCTTCCAAACGCAGAGGAACTCTCAGCACGCCATGTCCTGCCGTTTCAAATTTATGTCTAACATTGATGAAAGGCAGCTGTATAGCGTTAGGCGATAAGAAACTGGATTTGCCAGTCTTAGAGGCTAGCTTGAATATAGCGTCATTCAAAAGTTGAAATGTCTGTGACATTTCTGGACTGGGTCGGAAACTCAGGGACGGTGTCCCTGATCTGGCTGAAAAAGTCTGTGTCCAGTGACGCTTTCAGTTTCTTATCAGGTAACGCATCATTTTTGTTCACAGAAACAACTTCTAAAAGGTGATGCCGGATGAAATCTACGGTCACCTCAAGTTGTTCGGAAAGGGAAAATATCAGCTGTGCTGATTCCCTTTTTACCATCCGCCTTGACCACATAATAATCTTGGTCGTCCCTCACTGACTGTGCATGGAGAGCGAACCGACCCAGCTTGCTCAGATAGTTCTTTACTGAAAAAGTTTCTGATAGCTGCTGGGATGCTGCGATGAATTGAGCTATCTGCGGTAGCAAGTCCATCACGGAGGCCTGTGGAGCCGCGGTCTTGTGTAATTTAGCCACTGGAAGCTCCAGGGACGTTAATTCCTGCATACTTCTGATATGCGAACGTCCCAACTGGAAAGGCCTTGTGTCCTTGGCTAGCGGATGGCGTGACCTGGTCGACGTGGACTCCCTGGTCAGTGAAGCAGGCTGGATATCTGCGGTCACATAGCCAAGGTGCGGTCGTTTGTGCTGGCGTGAGAATGAGGAAGCCAAAAGACAAGCCGCACCGGACTGTCTATGCGACGGAGCATCCCAAGCAGGAGGAGTGGACGTATGCTCCAACTAACGAACATTACATACAACAACATCGCGGCTCAGATGTTGTTGTAAGAGAGAGGGGGGGCCTCTCTCGCTCGCGGTCCGGATAGACCTGGACGAGCTAGCTACCGGACTGACAGGCTTCCTCTGTACTATCCTCAGATCCATCGTCGCTGGGTGTGCACGTTCAATGTTTATAGAGCTCGCATCACCCAAACTGCTTCCCTGGACCGCAACGGAGAAAACCCGGCTGCCGAGCCATTCAATGAATAGTCGCTACACCGGGGGAGCTAGCAGACGATCAATGCCGTCGATCCTACTAGGGACCTCTTAGGCAATTGTCGTATTTCCATGAGCACTTTAGCCGCTAGCTCTTATTATGCTGCAATGACGGAGGCACACTTCTTGAAGACATCATGGAAACATCACCCTGTTCTTGTTCCTCCGAAAAACTAGAGTGACACTACGGAGAGAGGACCGGCATGGACCTCTCACCGCCAACAATATACCGTGACACACATCTCCAACGTTTGTCATCCAATTGACACACACCTAGCAAGAATTAGTGCAAGTACATTGTCTACAAGAAACACATGAACATGAGAATCAGAGGAAGACTTCCTTGCATTACAATTGAACAATATTCTTTCATCATGAAAAAATATAAACAGTCATAGTACTCGCACTAACCCTTGAAAACAAAGATACATAATATAATATAATCCATTATAGCATTTCGAAAAAATAATTCAAAAGAAAAAAAATTTTCGAAAAAATTTCATGAGAGCCCAAGTTCCCAATGGGAACAATGAGCCCAAATGGATCCCAAAAAAGCGTAAGTGTGGACAAAAATTTTAAAACATATTTAAAAATTAATGTAACACTTATGGACAATATTAACATATCTGGCTATTAGCAGAACTAAACAGAAGACAAGTAATCACTATCAGTAGTAACCGTTGTCAACTTAAACAAAAGTGTACAAAAACTGGAAACATGACTCCAGGCACTGTAAACATGGCCCAAAATCAGTTACCAATTTAAACACTATCCAATGTAAAACAGAGACTTCCAGAGAAGAAACTGCAGTACATCGGATGGTAGATGCAGACCAAAATGCCTTACCACCCAAGGGTGAGGACGTAAGGATGGGGAAAAACAGAATAATTATTCTGTTACCAAGCCAAAACTCCCAAGAAATTTTAGTAAAAAAAAAAATTACAAAAATTATGCCAAAAGCATGGGAGAATAGCAAGGGGGGAATAAAGGAAAGGGAGAGAGGAAACACTGAACCAACAATGGTAAATTCATAGCCAGAATGACAACATCAGGCTCATGCCCCGAAATTAGGGAACATGAAATAATTTCGTAAAAAATTATAAGTTACAGCCCTGAACACATTCTGCCACTGTTTCTTCCTCTCATCCTTTTATTTCATCCTTAGATCCACCATTTCTTTCATAATTACGTGTCTGGCATCATTTAAACTGAGATTTACAAGCACAAATATCAGTGACATGTTACTGATTTTAGGGCCAAACAAAGAATGACTTTTGGGGCCAATTTCGAGACCTCCTTGACACTGTGCATGCACAGTGGGCAAAAGTATGGAGGACCGCATAGGACATCTATTTTTTGGATTTTGATGCAAATTTTGGGGATTGGGGGTGGGGGGGGGAGGCAAAATTTGTGTTTGGCCCTATAATTTTAGGAGTTAGCACCAGCTAAGTCTGGGTCATTGGTACAGTATAAAAATAACAAAATTTCAAGTGTCAATTTTTGCCCTATAATGCAACTAGGAATTTAATCAATTTAATCTTGTTGAACATGTAGTAAGTACATGTAGAAAGTTTATAACAAAACAACTGCATGAAATAATGATCAGTCTCTGTAATCTCTTTTAAATAATGTTCTAATACTATTAAAAAATGGAGATATTTATGGATTTTGCTACACTTCCACAGTCCACTTTCTGTGGCTTTGTAGTTGTGTCTAGGCAAGCCTTGACTACCTATAAAGACAGCCAAGACTTGCCTAGAAACATCTTCTTGGGGTGCAACTTGCAAATGTATCTAAAAACTGCCTGTTGAGGCATCTGCTTTGTTGCAGTAAAAAATGACTAAAGTCAAAAGTTAAAAAATTTATAGTAATTTATATATTTTTTATACTTACCAATGACCCAGACATAGCTGGTGCTAACTCTTAAAATTCTAGGGCCAAACACAAATTTTGCCCCCCAATCCCCAAAATTTGCATCTAAAACCAAAAGAAATCATGTCCTGAAGGTCCTCCATACTTTGCCCTCACTGCGCATGCGCAGTGTCAAGGACGTCCCGAAATTGGCGCCAATTATCATTCTTTGTTTGGCCCTTCATCAGTTAACATCTCACTGATCTTTGTGCTTGTAAATCTCAGTTTAAATGATGCCAGACACATAAATATTGGAGAAATGGTGATTCTAAGGAGGATATAGAAGGAGGAGAGGAAAAAGGAGTGACAGAAAATATTCAGGGCTGTAACTTAAAATTTTGTAATGAAATTATGTTAAGTTGCCTATTTTCAAGGCATGGGCCTGTTGTTGTCATTCTTGCTATGAAGTTGCACTGCTTATTCAGTGTATTAGGCCTCCGAGAGTTAAAGAAGAATTAAATTTTTATTTGAATAAGATCTGAGATTGGGACATTTGTGGTTTGAATTGGGAAAAATGCCATTGGGAAAAGGTCTCATATTTGGCCCCTGTAGACACCCAAAAAAACACCCTGTCACATCAGCTGCAATAATCCAGAGTTTGCCCCAACTGTAGGTCCTAGCTTCGTTATCTCATCATTATCTATTCACTGACCCTAAAATGTTTCACTTTCTAAAAATTATAGAAAAGATTTCATATATATGAAAAAACCACTTCAAAAATTAATCTCCCATTACCTTAGTGGCTATGCCATCTCCATGAAGTGTTAACATGTATTTGTCATCAATGTATATTGTTGTCTATAGTTTGTATTTGTATGCATGGTGTACTTCAAAATAAAATCATTCATCCATTCAATTCCAGTCCGGACCTGTCGTTTTGACCTGAGTGTGAGCAATTGCCATCACCCATCCTCCAACTCACCTGCTTTGTAAACAAGGAGAGCAGCAAATTCCCACCTAGAAAATCTTGATAAACTAAGGGATTCTAAAATGCATATCCACATAATAAATCTAATGGAAACATACCAATAATAAATCTAATGGAAACATAAGTCTTATTTAAACCTTAGGGGTCTAATGTAATTTCCCAACTTTTTATTACACCACACCTTGTGAGTCTGGCAGTTTAGCCGTGATTTCTAGTCAAGTCTTGGCTGCCTCTAGCAGTCAAGACTTGACTAGAAACCACTGCCAGGGTAAGTTGACTGTTGCCCACCAGACCTCTTCTGTATTGTGTTTCAAAGTACCCATTCTCAGTCAGAAAGTTTGTCAAAGTTTGGTAAAGAACTTCGACTGTTCACAGCTCCCAATGCATGGTATTAAAGAATGGCCTATGATGGGTTTGCCCATCATGGTAAAATGACTGTTACACTATGAGGCAGTTGCCCTCATGCACCGCTTCCCAGGTGGCCATTGGTCTCACTCTCCTGTGATTTTCAACACGACAGGCCTGTCAGCTTGCAGTAAAAAAAATTTGCTTGTCAGAACACCCAATTGTGATACATTGTAATGATGTGAGGTCATTTATCGTCTTATTATTTCAAAAACAAAATAGGTCCGATTTTTTTTTGCACCAGAACTAAACACTTCTCCATTCAGGAATTGATTTGGAACTTGTATTCAGTCTTTTGGCATTCAGGAATTGATTTGGAACTTGTATTCAGTCTTTTGGCATTGTATGTTTGGAATGCAGCATAGTTAACCCTTGACCTAACATAACAGCCAAAACTAGCCAGTGATATTCACAAAAATCTCCATTCAAATCTTTTTAATTTTTTCACACTTTGCCTCAATAAAATAGCTTATGACATCTCCTGGAAAATGATCTAATTCCAATGAGGGGTCATCATCTACGCTTTTTTGGTAAGGAATGAAAATTTTAGTTGTTCCAGGTTATTGAAGAATTTTTTTGCAAGTGTCATTTGCAATTTGTGTTATTTGAAGGGTTAAATAGTTCTGTAGATGACGATGACGATGCGCACAGTGTTGTTAAGTGTGGCATAAACTACTGACTCATGAACCTTCTTTAATGTGTCTTTGAGAGATGTATCAAGAAAGAAATACTGTTATGTGACACATATGCATCAATAATAATAATTTAATAATATTAATTATCACATAAAAAGCTTAATTTATGTCACATAAATATCACATAAAAGTGTTTCATCAGCAATAGGCAAGACATACAAAGATGCTGGTTTCCACTGAAGAACGGATCACAAATTACTTCTCACGCTGGCACAGTTCACTTTGACGTAAAATGGCTTTCAAGAATCACGACTCTGCCTCTGATATAAATGACAGACTTGGTTTAATTGGATTCTGCAGTCGACAAAATACACATAGTGTGTTTTCTCGGAAATTATCTACCTGAGCCATGGAGAATGGTTTTGCACACTTGGAACACTGTAATGAGAAATGAGAAATTTAGATAGAGAAAAATACTTTGACAAAATAATTCAGTCATTAACCATTTCAGGGTCCGATCAGGACTCTTTAAAATACGCTCTAGCCTCGGAGCCTACTTTTTCAATTCATGCGCCAGATTTCAATTTACGGAGTCCCACTGCTGTTTGTAACACACACTGCAAGTATGTAATAGCTCTCATCATTTTCATTTAGTACACTATAGCAAACATTAATCTTCACTGTGGTTTCTGATCAAGTCTTGGCTGCCTATTTAGGCAGCCAAGACTTGATCAGAAACCACAGTGAAGATTAATGCTTGGTAATTAAGACTTGAAGTATTAACTCAAGCACTCTACAACAATGATAAATGATAATCATATATATAATACATGTAAGAGTGTCTCTCTCGATTATCCATCAAAAGAATATCAAAATATGATCTGAGAAGTTACGCGCCAACTGAGAAGCCTATTTCTGAGATTTAAGAGCCAGGTCCTGATGTTTCAGAACCAAATACGCACTGGCGCATGCCCAGGTCGGTCCCTGCATTTACCCAACAAATCGGCCACATCTGCCCATATAATTTACAAACTGAGCAGTAGGAAAAAAATTATTTAAAAAAAAATTTCAACAAAACCACATCATGTGACCCTCAATGGAATGCGCTCATTGAGCTCATTCCAATGAGGGGGGTCACATGATGTGATTTCTTGAAATGTTTTGAAAAAAAATAAAATAAACTGAATAAAAAATTTTCATATCATGTGCATTGGGCAAAGGGTTATCGCCAAGAAATCTGAAATCGACTCTAGTCTGCTCACCTGTGAAGTAATGCAGCAGCTGCTATAGCAGTGATGGTCAGATAACAGTGAATAGGGTGAGTCATAAAATCTAAACAGTTGTTTCTAGTGTTAGTCCTTAAGGGCCTAATTGATCACTTTTACAGCAACAGAACATGTGCCACAACAAGCTGCCTCAGGGTTAACTAGTTAAATTCTAATTTTTGGGAAAGTTATTTTTTGGCAAGTCTTGGCTGCCTATATTATATAGACAGCCAAGACCTGCATAAAACAACTGCAAAGCCACAGGATGTAGACTGTCAGAGTCGGGTGAAAAAAAAAATCTCCAGGCCCTTATTGGCTAAGTGTCATCTGCCTGGACAGTAAACTAAAACACCTGCTAGACGATACATCTTAAGCAATGTGGATGCAAAATACACTCTCTCTTATTTCCTATTCTTGTAGGAGTTAACAATACTGAGAGGATCTTTGCAAGGATAACTAAATTATTTCACAAGTGAGAACAAAATATAACACACTTTTTCATAGAAATTACTGCCCCAGACCTACGCAAATTAGAAATTAACGCAACCCATAAAAGGGTTCCCTTAATATTCTTTTAGTTAACCCATTTTTAGCAAAATACTTTTTCAGAGAGCAAGAGAAATGGCTAAGGAATACTGATATGTATACCATTCTTAGTGTGAATGCTGACATCAGAGACCCAGCACAGTAGTGTCCAACAGATTACCAAAAATGGCTGCTGACCGATTATTGGTTAGTTGAGCTCACAATCGGCTAATTCCAATGCCGATTCCGATTGTAATACTGTGCGCTACTAGACAAGTCAAGGCTTGCAAAGAACTACATTATTTATTTATTTATTTATTTATTGTTGTTTAAGGTCACATATTTCTGCACAATGGCTAACCATGACTGTGACAATTTTATGGGTGGAGGAAGCCGGAGTACCCGGAGAGAACCACCGAGCAACGGTGAGCAACTGTCAGCTCCCCAACATACCAACTCCACACAAGCAGGGTTAGCATTGGTTGAAGACAGGTGAACCATCGATGTGCAGTACGCCTTAGTACACAGCGTCACCATGCCCCCACATGGGCAATGGGGGTGAAGTGTCTTGCCCAAGGACACAACGCGGTTGTCGCAGGTGGGATTCGAACCGAGGACCAAAGAACTACATTAAACTGAACGTATTTTATAGTGTTTACAGTCTGTTCACTACTAGATAAGTCGAGACTCGAAAGAACAACATTAAATTGAACGTATTTCACAGTGTTAAACTCCGTTGACTCAGGCCCAGTTAAATTACCAGTCGAGCACACTTGGGTGGTAAACGTGGCTCTCGGAGCCACGTTTACCACCCAAATGTGTGCAACTGGTAATGTTTACTGCGACCTGAGTCAATGGAGTACAACCTTTTCTATTCCGGTATGAACTGGCGATTGCCACAAGTACGCTCAATTGTAAGCTTTCCATGTCGTTTAACTTGTATATTCCGAAAAAAGGTATCTAGAGAGATTAAGAATACACATTGTGGTGGTTTTTCAACTTTATTGAATGGTATCATTGATATCATTTTACATTACCAATTGAACAATTGCAGAAGATAATAAAATGTGGTTAATGAATCATCACAAAATGCTTGGCAACAATCGGCTGAACCGATGTTCCAGGAGCCATTGCCATTGTCATCCGATTGATCACAATCAGGCGATTGGGGTGGCCGATTCCGATCATCAGTTGAACACTACAGCACAGGAACTTATGTCACAGGTGGCATTCACCAGGCTAATATTAGAGATGGGCAATATTGGAATTTTGAGTTTATTATTGTTTTCGATATTTTTAGTGGGGTAAACCATGCTATCAGTTTAGAATTCTGTACCTGACTTGACTGAGGTTTGCTGATAGCACCAAAGGGGAATTCACACCAGGACAATACAGAAGTTGTTCTTGTATCATTATACCACAGCACTACAAATACCACTGCCAGTGAGCTCAACACTGGCACTGTTTTGCCAACAGAAATCATATCTAATGTAATTTTGTCATTTGCTCCAAACACAACTTAACCTTTAAAGAAATGTTTCAGCAATTGGGATCTTGGAGTACCATTAACATGCTATCATCAGAAGGTCCTTCTAGTGACAACAGACAAATCACTGGGCAGTAATTTCTAGTCAAGTCTTGGCTGCCTTAACTGGCAGCCAAGGCTTGGCTAGAAATCACTCCTAAGCAGCTGGACATGTACAGATTGTAGTCTAGTGGGAATTCAGGTCAACTGTTCAGGTGCTTAACGGTTAACAAAACTGAAAAAAAAATCAGCCCCTTCTTTCATAAAAATCGCGACATCGACGCCGTAGCTACGACGGGTGGTGCAATCTCACAAAATTTCATCGAGGGCCATAACTCCAAGAAAAATACTTGGAACAACACATGCATTGAACAGTGGCTAGACATCAATAAGATACACTTACATGCCAAATATAAAGTCATTCCATCAAGTATTTCAAAAGTTATTGAGTTTTGAAACTCGTTGGTCACAGACAGACCGACAGACCGACCGAGAGACAGACCGACAGACCGACATTGCCACTTATTGAGCTGCTAGTCGCAGCTAAAAATGAATACTTCAACTGCTATCAAAACCTCAACAAGGCTTTTTAAATAGCAAATGTAGGAAAATTTGAAAATACAGATAGTTTCAATATTCAATGATTGCTTTCAGTTTTTCAGTATCCCCGTGATATCCAAATCGGTTCATTTCTTTTTTTTCCGGAATACTTCCCATCTCTAGCCAATATACTGTGTTGCAAGCCATTTCCAAAAGAGTATTACATCAAAATATTTCATAAACATAAAAATATATCAGAGTTAACACCAAGGGCAATTCATGTAAATTTTCTTGGTATTTATATGAGGCCAGATGAAGTTGTGAACAAAAAAGTGGTCACTCTGATTTTTATGAAGTGAATAATGATAGGTAAACAAAATGACAGTTCACCCATTTTGTGCAGCCCTGCTGCTCAAAATGTAGTATTGTATTTGTAAATAAACACCTTGTGTTATAGAGTCATGCTATTACACAGTTTAATGAAAGTGCCAATGACACTATAGCTCAACTTGACAAACTTGAACTTGGTAAGTTATAAGTGAAATAGCAAAATTGAAGATCATTGGAACCAATGTTATTTGGTGAAACTTCAACATAATAGCATTGTGTGTGCACAACGTCAGAGTAATCCATGCATTTTTAAATGTAAACTGTGAGGCTGGCTAAAGGAAGAGTGTTGATACACAAATGCACTAAGTTCAGAGGTTATTGTAAATGGCAACCTTTTCCACAGAAATGAATGCTAATCAATAGCTCTTATCTAGAGGTCCCACCTAATGAGAACACCAAGTTCAAAAACAATCCTAAGATAAATGTGCCCTGAAGGCCATGTCAAAGAAGAATGTTGATGCACAAATGCAATAAATTCAAAGATTGTTGATAACAGCAACAGTTTTTGAGGGAAATGAAAAGAAAATCAATAGCTCCTATCTTTGTGGATTACTCTGACGTTGTGCATACAAAGTTCAAAACAACCTGACAATGAATGTGCCCTCTGAGGCATGCCAAATGAAGATGTTAATGCACAAATGCACTAAGTTTGAAGGTCATTGCTTGTAGCAATGTTTTTTTATGGAAATTCATAAATATACCCTGTAGAGAGTGCAAAAGGGATAAGTTGCTGCACAAATGCAGTAAGTCCAAAGGCTGGTGATAACAACAATAATTTTTTATGGAAATGAAAAAAAATCAATAGCTCACATCTGGAGGTCACCCGAACACACATACCAAGTTTCAAAGTGAACCGATCATAAATGTGCCCTGAAGGGTGTGTCAAAGGGAACTAGAGGTACTGTGAGCAAGCTCACAAAGTGATACCCCCGCGCCTCAGTTGTAGCCTTTTTGGTACATTAATTTGTATTAAGATGATGTAGCAATTGAAATGTATAAGTTAGATTATCTCCCCTTGGAAATGTCAGAACGGAATTATATTGCTTCATGCACATCTTCATATGGAGTTCTTCCATTGTGTAAAGTTTCATGAAAATTCTTCAAACGGTTTAGGAGGAGTTGCGCTTATAAGGATGGACAGACGGACAGATGGATGGACGGACAGATGGACAGACAGGGTGATTCCTATATACCCCCCCCCCCCCCCCCCAAACTTTGTTTGCGGGGGGTATAAATATTGAGGTCTGACTAAACTAAGGTCAGTGGTAATATTTTTCGATAGAAATAGAAAATCGATAGCTCCTATATAGATGTCACCCCATACAAGCACACCAAGTTTCCAAGCGATCCAAGCATAAATGTGCCCTGCAGGGTGTATCAAAGGGAAATATTGATGCTTAACTGCACTAAGTTTTTACTAAGTTCATCAAAGGTCGTTGCCAATGGCAATTATTTTTGACGGAAATGGAAGAAAATCGAGAGCTCTCATCTAGAGGTCACCCCAAACAAGCACACCAAGTTTCCAGGTGATTCAATCATAAATGTGCCCTGCAGGGTGTGTCAAAGGGAAATATTGATGCATAACTGCACTAAGTTCAACAAAGGTCGTTGCAACGGCAACATTTTTTGACGGACAAGGAAGAAAATCGATAGCTCCCATCTAGAGGTCACCCCAAAAAAGCATGCCAGGTTTCAAAGCAATTTGATCATAAATGTGCCCTGTAGAGTGTGCCAAAGGGAAATATTGATGCATAACTGCACTAAGTTCTAAGAACGCTGCCAGCGGCAACATTTTTTGACGGAAATGGAATGGAAGAAAATCAATAGCTCCCATCTAGAAGTCACCCAAGAAGAATACCAAGTTTCAAAGTGATCTGGTCAAAAATGTGCACTGCAGGGTGTGCTAAAGGAATATACTGATGCCTGACTGATAGGGCTGGGCGGTTTATCGGTTTTTCGGTTCGGTTCGGTTTTTTTTTTTAAACCGAAACCGAACCGCCGCCTTAACAAAAAACCGAGACTTTCGGTTTCAACAAATTTCCCAGAATTGGTTAAGTTTATGACCACTCAATCACTTGCTTTCCGCACGCCAAAGGCTTAAATGTCAGGCAAAGGTAAATGCTGTGCCATTTATGCTTACTTCGAGAGGACTGACAACAAATTCCCCCACCCTCCCCCCACAAATAGTGGTAGCAAATTTCTTGTATCTTAAACAATATCTACAGAACCACCAGCAGATGGAATATGAAAAATTAAAAAGTCGTACGTAAAAATCCACACATGCAATTCAAGAATTGTTAAGTAAATTTACTGAACCGGGCATATTCGACCAAAGAGGTATTGCAAGTTACCTGACAATATGTGGTGTAAAAGTATTATAAATTACCTTTGACCTAAAATCATCTGCGTACAGCACGTTGTAAATTAGATTGGTGGTAAACATAAAATTTATTGAGTTTTAAAACCTCAAAGTTCACATGGGAAAAATGACGAGTAAATTATGTTAATTAACCGACCACTGGCACGTTCTCTGAAGTCACATGCTCAGAGATAACGCTGCGCATTGGCAGTTATGTTTTTTGTCAACAATAAAATGGTTAAATTAAAATAGAACACATCCAATTAAATGGATGGCAGGTAACTATTGAAAGTTTTTTTAAAACTTATTGGGAATTGTTTGTATACTATTTGAACTTACTTTAAGGAATCGCGCAGTACTGCAGGTCTGTCAGGTGCACACGCTGCATTCCCAATACGAAGATGTTATAATCAGCACATGTCATGGCCATATGTATTTTGTAAACACAACAAATCCCAAGATGCAATATTGCAAACTTTCTTTCAACCCCCATTATGCAGCAGTCTCCCCTCTCTTCAAAATCATCAATTGCCTGTCTTGAATAAGATGAAATCAACGCAGGGATAAGCCAAGAGGGCAAAGTAAAGTTGGTAATATCTTTGCCTTGGCACCGCCCATTTCGCCCAATTTCTATGTTTGGGCAGAATCAAAGTAAAAAACGAACATCTACAGTCGAAATTAAGAGAGATATTGTGAAAGCATTGGAGTGAGTTACCAATAAAAGTGATTCGTATATCACGACTTACTTCAACAATAGTTATCAAAATCAGAAAAAATATGATTTGTGTTCCTCTTATTCCACTGTCATTTGAAGCAGGAACCATCAAGAAACACGGGGCACGTCTATTTTCAAGCGATGTGATAATTACCGAAATAAGCACAACAATTGCACATTATCCACCAAAACCAGGATGAGAGCATTGCGACTCCATAAAAAATAAGGAAATGTTGATTTTTGCTAAAATGTAGCTTTTCTTGTGAATTTCTGCATCTTGTCTTGACAAGGTCCCAAATCTAACTGACAGAACAAGGCAGCTCCCACCAGTGATGGAGCCATGGTTTGAAATCCTGTGGACCATGCTAGTGGAGATTTTTTTTTTTTTGGGGGGGGGGGGGGGGGGAATCTCAGGACTGAGGGTACTGTACTTGTACTGAGGGCAGGAAATCAAAAATAATTTTTTCAAATTTGGGGATGGGAGAAGCAAGTGGGATTTTGAGTGGAGGGGAGGGGGGGGGGCCTGGTCTCCCTAGATACCTCATGGCTCCACCGCTCCACCACTGTTGCCCACTACAGCAGCCCAACACATTATGTCCATTTGCTGAGAAGAGTGGTGAACACTGATTAACCCGAATGACTGAACTCGCTATATGAGCCTCATGACTTGGATGACAAATACAGACAGATTTTATGTGTACATTACCCTCTAAAATGTGGATTTCTACAATATATTATGAAAAACCGAAAACCGAACCGAAAACCGAGTTTTTATACAAAACCGAAACCGAAACCGAACCGAAATGCAAATTTCAAAACCGCCCAGCCCTACTGACTGAATCAAGTTCAATGGTTGTTGCCAGCGGCAACATTTTTTGATGGAAATGGAAGAAAATCGATAGCTCCCATCTAGAGGTCATCCCAAACAAGCATACCAGGTTTCAAAGCAATCTGATGATAAATGCGCCCTGTAGGGTGTGCTAAAGGGAAATATTGAGGTTTATACCCTGCAGAACGTTGCCAGCGAAATGAAAGAAAATCGATAGCTCCCATTTAGATGTCATCTCAAACAAGCATACCAAGTTTCAAAGTGATCTGATCATAAATGCGGCCTGTGAGGTGTTTCAAAGGAAATTGTGTATGTATGTACATATGACAATCTCCGCCCGCCCGCCCGGATGGATGGGTGGACAGATGGACAGACAGACATACGTAACCCGACGGACGTGAAGTGATGGCAATAGCTCAGCTTGACTTTGTCAAGTTGAGCTAAAAATGGAAGCAGTTTCATCTATCCAAATTTTCAAATGAAACCACAACATTTTGACAACAGTATGCTTATGTGATACAAAGGTTCTCAAATTCATCATGATTCTTTACCAACTTTATGATCATTGTCCACAGTAGTATCAAGAAGATTACTGATTAGGAGGGGGGCGAGGTGTAAACCTGATTTCTACCAACTGTGTGGGCACAAAAAATGAAATATTCCAACCTTGTGTGTCCACATACCTGTTACCTGTGGGGTTTTTTTTATATGAGTGCAATTGCCTCAGGTGTAATTTTAGTCAGCTAAAGTATCCTAGTTTGCAATTCAAGGGATTAGCTTCATGTTGGATTTAGTCATGTATAAATTTTGCTGAATGTCGACCGTTTTAGCAGACTAGAGCATGGAGATTATACACAAATACAATGAGTTTGGGCACCTGGAGTTTAGGCGCTCAAACCAGTATATCAGTACCAAAAACATCCTGGATATGGCCCTGTAGGTTTGGGATTTGTCTTCCCCCAAGTGAGGAATATAGTCTCTTCCAATTGATGACACTGTATCTGCATGGAAGATACAATCAGGGTTTAAAGGATTAATGATTCAGTTGGAATATTTATCATTAAGGATTATGTTTAAAGGATTAATGATACAGTTGGAATATTTATCATTAAAGATTATGTTTAAAGGATTAATGATACAGTTGGAATATTTATCATTAAAGATTATGTTTAAAGGATTAATGATACAGTTGGAATATTTATCATTAAGGATTATGTTTAAAGGATTAATGATACAGTTGGAATATTTATCATTAAGGATTATAGTTAAAAAACTCATGAGTACTTTTGTGGATGAATAAATACATGTAGTAGGCATGACCAAATTAGCCCAATTCAGGTGCATAGGCATCCACTTGCATAGTCAACTTATGTGTGGGTTGCACAAGTCTAGAAAATCTCATTTTGTAAGCATGTACATGATTACTAGCAAGAGCAAAGATAAATCCAAAACTCCAAATCATAAGAAAGTTAAAAAATTTATAGTAATTTATATATTTTTTATACTTACCAATGACTTAGCTGGTGCTAACTCTTAAAATTCTAGGGCCAAACACAAATTTTGCCCCCCCCCCCCCACCCCCATCCCCAAAATTTGCATCAAAATCCAAAAATTCAATGTCCTATGGGCTCCTCCATACTTTTATCCACTGTGCCGGCGCTGTGTCAAGGAAGTACTGAAATTGGCGCCAAATCCTCATTCTTACAACCATTGCCTGGTAAGTGTTATGAAATCAGCGGGGTGGTATGAGTTCCCAACTCATGGGAGGGCCATCCCCGTCTGGGTCATTGGTAAGTATAAAAAATATATAAATTACTATCATTTCTTTAACATTTTTATACTGCACCAATGACCCAGACTTAGCTGAATAGAAACAAGAGTGCATGTATCGCTGAAACAATACAATGTCCCCTACCGGACTAATAAGTATTAATAATTATACAAATGTTATAACCTAGATGAGATCAGCATGAATCCTGTTGAAGCATTTCCAAAAAAAGTAAAAAACCCCTGATATTTTGGCGCTTTTCCATATTTCCAAGGGCCATAACTCACACAAGAATAATGCAATCAGCATGAAACTCAAACTTGATCTGTAAGTCAACGTTCTATAGTTGGTTACCAAGAATAAAATCATTCGGTTGAATCATTTCCAAAAAAAGTCCGGAAAACTAAAGTATGACTGATAGACTGACTGACAGACTGATGGATGGACAGAGTGCAAATGAAACTTGATCTGTATGTCATCGTTCTATAGTAGGTTACCAAAAATGAAATCATTCCGTTGAAGCGTTTCCAAAAAAAGTCCAGAAAACTAAAGTATGACCGACAGACTGACTGACAGACTGACGGATGGATGGACAGAGTGCAAATGAAACGATCTGTAAGTCATCATTCTATAGTAGGTTACCAAAAATGAAATCATTCTGTTGAAGCGTTTCCAAAAAAAGTCAGGAAAACTGATATTTTGGCGCTTTCCATATTTCCAAGGGCCATAACTCACACAAGAATATGGCAATCGGCATGAAACACAAACTTGATCTGTAAGTCATCGTTCTATAGTAGTTTACCAAAAATGAAATCATTCCGTTGAAGCGATTCCAAAAAAACTACGGAAAGTTAAAAAATTTATAGTAATTTATATATTTTTTATACTTACCAATGACCCAGACATAGCTGGTGCTAACTCTTAAAATATAGGGCCAAACACAAATTTTGCCCCCCAATCCCCAAAATTTGCATCTAAAACTAAAGAAAACATGTCCTGAAAGGCCCTCCACACTTCGCCCCTACTGCGCATGCGCAGTGTCAAGGACGTTCCGAAATTGGCGCCATTTATCATTCTAATAACCAGTGCCTGGTAAGCGCTATGTACTCAGCGGGGAGGCAAGAGTTCCCAACTCCTGGGAGGGCCATCCCCGTCTGGGTCATTGGTAAGTATAAAAAATATATAAATTACTATAAATTTTTTAACATTTTTATACTGTACCAATGACCCAGACATAGCTGAATAGTAAAAAGGCTGGAGGGCCAAGGACATAGAGCAAAATGGAATACGCTCAATAAAATAAAATAGAGTCATCCCCTGTAGGGAAAAGAAGTAATAGGCCTTACATGTATCTTTCTTATTTATGATAAATTAGAAAGATACAACACCTTCCAAAAATTGAGCTTCATACATCCATGTACTCTATTAATATCCAATAATCCTTATACTAATAATTTTTAAAGTAAGCCAATAATAAAGTAAGTCTAGAGAATAGAGACTCTTATACTCCTAAAAGTGTGTGAGAATTGCATAATCATGTCCGTTGACATATGCAATATTCAAAAGCTATACTTTAAAAACTAAGACTTGAATGAATTTTATAAACTTAAACTTCTCACTAAACAACCATCCCAATAACAGCTCAGAATTACTAACTCCGGAGGAGGTATCCCCTTGTTTTCATAGTAAAAAACAGGTGACCCAAGGGAACACCCTCCCCCCCCCCCTTTTTCTTGCCCTGGGTCAAATAGCCCAGAGCGAAGAGGGCAGCCGAACGGAGACACTGCCGAAACAGACAGCCTACCTAGCTATAGTAGCAACTGTTAAGTGAATGACATTCTGAGCAGTAGATAATAGACCTAACAATAGAGGCCTCCAGAAATGGACTCGATATTTCTGAGATAAAATTCATGAATGGATGGCTGAGTGCAATGAGCAGCCTTCAAAAATCTATAATAGCAACACTATTAATGTAAGCCCAAGAAGTAGAAGAACTCTTACTTCATGAGCCGAAATCTTAAGCACAACTGCTAAGCCAATGATATACCATAAGCAGTACGCTAGTTAATAGAATCCATTAACAATAAAATGGAGCGTAACGTCCTTCTACTAGACATCAAAGACAGAAGAAGCTTACGCCCTTGTAATAAACAGATATCTGTTTATAAATACATAAACTGTACCCGGAAAGAGTAAAGGCCTATGCCCATACGAAGACGGGAAGGACCTTAAAATAATAGGTTCCGGATAATAGGAGCCTAACTCTTATGCAACAATCCAACCTAAATAGTAACGGAAGTATTGATTCCGAAACTATGAAAGTGAAAATCATCCATCGATAGTGCATGAAACTCACTGACTCTACAGTAAAAGAGAAACCAACAGAATTACTGTCTAAAAGGTCAGAATTTGAAAACTACTGTTTCCAGAGGCTCAAATGATTACTTAGCTAAATAAGAACCGAAGTTAAAATCCGTATAGGAATTTAATCTAAAGATTCTAAGTCTATTTATCAAAAAGTTACTAACTGACTTAGATAAAGAGACAAAAGACTCAAATGTAAACTATCGTAGAGTGCATAGGTATGAGGTAATATAAACCTATAACCTAAATAACAACAGGCTGCAGTAGATCTTGTGAAACAAATATACTAAAAAATAGCAATGAGTAGTATGGAGGGATCAACCATATGAACATAATGATCCCTACACCACGACGGAAGAGCCTCCACTTTAGTCGCATAGAATAGCGAAGAAGAGGATCTCCTATAGTAAGAAATCGCGTCCAAAGCTCGTCCAGTACAGTGCTTACAATGCAATATAGACCACACAACGGAATACATGAAGGTTGCGACCTTGCTGGTTGTGATAAAAATGACACGATTTACCCAGTGAAAAAAGATCCTCACATAGAGGAAGATTTCACGTTAAGATCCACAGTAGACAAGAGAGTAAATTACTCATGATCTCTGTGAAGATAGAGATGCTATCAACAGAAATGTATTGTGGTTGTTTATCTTAGCAATACCTGCTAAAACAACAGCGCCGGAGGATACGCGTATCCTATCATTCCGTCCTATAGATCAATAGAGCGTTAACAGTATTAGCTCAGAGATCTGGACAAGCCAACACATACGTCTGCAATTGATTAGCAAGCTGTGTCATAAATAAAACATCATTGGGCGCTCCCATAGATAGCAAATCTGATTAAATACTTGTTTGTTGAGAGTCCATTCTGACAGCAACAAGCGACCCGTAAGAGAACGGGAGTGCGATAAAACAATCAGACGACCCAGAATATGACGGACCAAAACTGAACTTGGTGTAGTATAACCAACAGACGGATTCTTTCCATTAAATTGAATAACGGAAACGAAAGAGTGCCTCCCTGGTTCCGGAGATACGCCACTACTGTCGAATTAAAGGACAGGAATTTGGGCATGCGTTTCTGAATAATGTTCATGCAATGACATAAAGCAAGCCTAAAAAACATTATTCCGCGGAAGTTAAACCGATAGTTAAAAGACTGCGGAACCCAAAGACCCTGGCACTTCGAATCCGTAGGGATCAGTATATATCCCAATCTGTTTGACTGGCAACCGTCATAACAGCCACACTCGGGTCCGGCAACTGCGGCGGCACTCTCTGAGTCAACCACCGAATGTTTGCCCCAGTCTGAATCTCTTGTAACACTAGATAGACAAGAGAATGTATAAATCAAGCAATTCATGGATTGCCGGAAAGTTGCCGTCGAAGAGAAGCTCCTCCGAGAACGAAGCGACTCTGAGAGAGTTCTTAACCTACTATCCGTGCGTGGATGTAGCTAGGGCTGCATCACGTCTAACCAACTCCAATCAGCCACTGAAGGGCGAAGTTATACGTGAACAAACTACTGCCCTCAAAAGAAATTACATTGAGAATAATATCCCGTAAATCTTTTCTTGAAGACGTAATGATAACGCCTCAGTAAGGCGGATTACGTATAATAAAGCGTCTAAGTTAAGTCTACTATACATAATGTCGTTCCCAGCATTGAAATTGGAAAAGACATAAACGGCGAAAAGAATATATGCAGTCTTTAATCACACCGTCTAGACGCATATGAACTCTCGGTATGCCCTGCTCTGCCAAAATAAACTATATGTAAAAAAGATAAAATGGCAAAAATGAGCCACGCGGACAAGAAACTAAACTATCATGCTTAGTAGCAGGCTTGTATATATATATAAATATATAGCGTCGAAAAATAAAACACATGTTGTAATGACAATATTGGACTGCGTCGGTAAGTCAGGGACAAAGTCCCTGTACCGATCGAAAAATCCGAGTCCAATGACGCTATAAGTCTCTTATCCAAGATCGCAGCAATGAAGTCCGAAAAATAATCACTGGAAGAAATGCCAGAAGATATGAAAGGCATCTTCCGATACTACTAAAGGGAAAACTCGAAATCTTTCGAATCCCTTTCGCCATCCTGTCGGACCCTATAAAGCGTTCGGTCGTCCGTAGCTTGATGCAACCGCGGACCGCACCGACCCAGCGCCGTCGGATAATTCCTGATTCGACCGAGAAACCGTCAATTGCTGGGATGCTGCGAAACAACTGTGCTAACTCGGATAGCACGTCCGTCACTGAGGCCTGAGGAGCTGCGGTCTTACGATGCATTGCCGCAGGAAGCTCCGAGATCGTTACCCCGTGCATACTTCCAATATGCGAGCGAACGGAGTGTATAGGCCTCGTGTCCCTTGGCTACCGGATGGCGCGACCTATTCGCTGTGGAATCACTGAATGCCGAAACTGATCGGATACTCGAGGTCACGTAGCCAATGTGCGGTCGTGTGCCCTGCTGTGAGGATGAGGAAGCATTAAAGACAGTCTCTCGTACTGTCAATATAACGGAGCGTCCCGAGCAACGGACATATGCTCCGAATGTAAAATATCTGAACCACAACATGCGGTCCCCTATGTTGTTGGCTTCCTCCGATCTGTCCTCAATCTGCCGTCACTGGGTGAGTACTAAAGTAATTAAAGTGCTCGCATCACCCAAATCTCCTTCCTAGACCGCAACGGACGAACCCGGCAGCCGAACCATTCGATGAATGTACGCTACACCGGGTGAGCTAGCGAATGTCACTCCGTAAGCGATAGACATATTCCATGAGCACTTATTGCCGCTTAACTCTTCGAACAAGAAACCAGAAATGCTTGGATAGCAAGCATAAAATAATAATATATATAGCGTCGTTCAATAATTCGAAAGTTTGTGTGACATTATTGGACTATGTCGGAACTGAGGGACGATGTCCCTGAACCGAACCAAAAATTTCTAAGTCCACCGACGCTATCAGTTTCTTATCCGGCATCGCAGCATATGTTGTTCCGAAAGGGAAAGCTTGAAATCCACCGAATCCCTTTCGGTATCCCATCGGACCGGATGAAACTTTCGGACGTCCGTACCCGCTTCCGCGGAGCGTCCCGACCCAGCATCGTCGGATAAAATATATGCGACAGATTCAGTTGATGCTGGGATGCTGCGATAAACTGTGCTATTAAGGAAAGCACGTCCGTTCCCGAGGCCTGTGCAGTAGCGGACTTACGATGCATTGGCGCTGGAAGCTCCGTGTACGTTGACTCCCGCACACTTCCTATGCGAACGTCCGGAGTCTGCAGGCCTCGAGTCCCCGGCTACCGACCCAGCGCTGTCGGATAATTCTCGATCCGACACCGTTTCTGTCGGCTGCTGGGATGCTGCGATAAGCTGTGCTATGTGCACAAGAATGTCCGGCGTCGAGACCTGCGGAGGCGCAGTCTATCGCTGCTTAGCCGAGGGCAGCTCCGCATCAGATGGCTCCCGCATACTTTTCCTATGCGAACGTCCGGAGTCCATCGGTCTCGAATCCCTGGCTGCCGGATGGTGTGACCTGGTCGCCGAAGAATCCTTGATCGGCAAAGCTGGTAATATATCGGCGGTCACGCAGCCAAGGTGCGGTCGTGTGCGCTGACGAGAAGAGGAAGCCTTAGCAGTCTCAGCGGACTGCCTATACAACGGAGCGTCCCGAGCGACGGACGTATGCTCCGCTAACTACACATTTGTACCACAACATCTGGGGCCAGATGTTGTTGAACGAGAGAGGGGCCTCTCTCGCTTGCCGTCCGGATGGACCGGAACGAGCTATGAACCGGACTAAAAGGCTTCCTCCGTTCTCCCTCCGATCCGCCGTCACTGGGTGTGCATTAAGTTAATTTTATAGTGCTCGCATCACCCCAAAATTCCTTCTAGACCGCAACGGACGAACCCGGCTGCCGAACCATTCGGTGAATGGACGCTACACCGGGCGAGCTAGCGGACGTCAAAGGCCGTCGAACCTACTAGGGTCCTCTTAGGCAATTGGCGTATTACATGAGCACTTTTCCGCTAGCCCTTCATTAATTGTGACGACGGAGGCACACTGTTGGAAGACATCACAGATACATCACCCTAATCTTGATCGTCTGAAATAGAAATTGATAAAGTAGAGTGACCCTGCGGGGAAAGGACCGGAGTGTCCAAATCCCCAACAACATACCGTGACATACGCTTCCCATATTGTCATCGAAATCATACGATACAGAACAGGAGTTAATGCGAGTACACTGACCACATATAGAATGATAATAAGGTCAGAGGAAGACTTCCTCTTAAAGCAATTGATCAATATCCTTTCAATGTGAAAAGAAAACAAGTCCTGGTACTCGCACTAACCCCTGGCAATCAAAATACATAATAATAATATGATCCATTAATATAGAAAAAATAATTGAAATCAAAATATTTTGAAAAAATATTTTTTCAGAACAGCCCAAGTTTCTGAAAAGTAACGTTGAGCCCCAATGGATCCCAAGCCTAAGTGTGGACAAAAATTTTAAAAATATTTTAAACAATTTATTCAACACTTACGAACAATAATAATGTATCTAGTTATGATTAAAATAACATAAAGATATTATTATTTAGAAATCCCCCCCTCACACAGAGGGCTGTTGTAAATGTAAACAATGAGTGTAAAAACACTAAAATAAGACTCCAGGCACCCAGGCCCGAAATCAGTTACCAAAAATACACCATCTGATGCAAAACAGAGACTTCCAGGGAAGAAACTGCAGAACATCAGATGGTAGATGCAGAACACAACACCTAACCACCCGTAGGTGAAGACGTAAACATGGGGAAAGAACAGAATTCATTGTTATACAGCTAAAACTCCCAAGAAATTTTAGTAATAATAATTACAGAAACTATGCCAAAAGCATGGGAGAATAGCAAGGGGGAACTTAAAGGACAGGGAGAGAGGAAAAACACTTGAAAAAACAGTGTAACTAAATAATCAGAATGACAACAAAATGGCTGCTGCCTTGAAAATAGGTAACTTAACATAATTTCATTAAAAAATTTTAAGTTACAGCCCTGATAATATTCTGTCACACATTCTTTTCCTCTCCTCCTTTTCTATCCTCCTTAGAATCACCATTTCACTAATATTTATGTGTCTGGCATCATTTAAACTGAGATTTAAAAGCACAAAGATCAGTCAGATGTTAACTGATGAAGGGCCAAACTTAGAATGATAAATGGCGCCAATTTCGGAACGTCCTTGACACTGCGCATGCGCAGTAGGGGCGAAGTGTGGAGGGCCTTTCAGGACATGTTTTCTTTAGTTTTAGATGCAAATTTTGGGGATTGGGGGGCAAAATTTGTGTTTGGCCCTATATTTTAAGAGTTAGCACCAGCTATGTCTGGGTCATTGGTACAGTATAAAAATACTGATATTTTGGTGCTTTTTCCCATATTTCCAAGGGCCGTAACTCATACAAGAATAATGCAATCAGCATGAAACTCAAAATTGATCTGTAAGTCATCGTTCTATAGTAGTTACCAAAAATGAAATCATTCCGTTGAAGCGTTTCCAAAAAAAACTCCAGAAAACTAATGTGTGACTGACAGACTGACAGACCTACAGACTGACAGACCTACAGACTGACAGACTGACAGACCTACAGACTGACAGACTGATGGATGGACAGAGTGCAAACTTATAGTCCCCCCCGGTGATGCCGGTAGGGGACTAAAAAGGCTGGAGTGCCTAGGACATAAAGGAAAATCGAATAGACTCAATTACATGTAAACAGAATTATCCCTTCAAGGAGAAAAAGGAGAACAGACTTTACATGTATCTTTCTTGTTTATACCAAAAAAGAAAGACACAATACCAATCCGTAATTGAGCACAATAACATCAATGATCTCTATTAACATCCAGTATAACCCATTATACTAATTTTTTAAAGGAAAGCCACTAAATAAAGATAGTCCAGAGAATGAGAATCTTTATACTCATTTAAAAGTGTCCAAGGATTGTATATTAATGCTCGTATGACACGTGACATATACAAATGCTTCACACCGAGCTACACTTTAAAAATATTACATAAATGAGATAAACATTAGCTTTACATTTATTTTAAAACCATCCCAGCACTGACTTGGAATTACTGACTCCAGAGGAAGTATTCCCTTGCTTTCCACTATAAAGCAGGTGATATAAGGGAACACCAAAAAACATATGGTGTTTCTTTGAGCATCAGAAGAACCCAAGCTAAATTCCACTTGGGAATTAACCTAAGGGTTCTTGGTCTATTTATCCAAATGTTTAAAACTAACTTTGATAAAGAGACATTAGATCCAATTTGTAAGCTATCATGATGAGCATAAGTATCCGATAGCATAGACCTATAATCCTTAATAGTTATTGGCTGCAGTTTGATCTCGTCAGACAAGTTGACCGAAAAATTAGCAACATCCGGAATGGAGGGATCATAGATATCAATAGAATGATCCCTACACCAATGAGAGAAAACCTTCCACTTAGCAGCATAATTTATCGAAGAGGAGGTCCTCCTACAGAAATTGTGTCCACTGCTCGTCCTGTAAATTGCTTGCTGTGCAAGAAGGACCGCACAATGGAAATACGTGAAGGTTGAGATCTTGAGGGTTGTGATGCAGTGTGCGCGATTTCCCCTGCGAAAGAAGGTCCTCTCATGGAGGAAGCTTCCGAGGAATGTCCCATAATAGACACCTGAGTAGATTTATCCATGGTCTCTGGGGTGATAGAGATGCTACCAACAGAATCTTGCAGTGAGATTGTTTGATTTTTAGCAATATCTGTTGAATCAATGGAGCTGGAGGATAAGCGTATCCTATCATTTCATCCCAAGAGATCGAGAGAGCGTCTACTGCGAACGCTCGAGGATCAGAGCATGGCGACACATATGTCTGCAACTGATTGTTGGGATGCGTCGCAAACATATCTATCATCGGACGATCCCATTGATAGCAGATCTGATTGAATACTCGTTTGTTGAGAGTCCATTCTGATGGCAACATACGACCTTTCCGAGAAAGGGAGTCCGCTAGAGCGTTCAGACGACCCGGAATATGATGGACTGACAGAAGAACCTGATGCTCTAGGACAAACAGAAGGATTCTTTCCATTAAGTTGAACAACGGAATGGAATGAGTGCCTCCCTGGTTCCAAATATACGCTACTACTGTCGAATTGTCGGACAGTATTTGAACATGTGAATTCTTAATAATCTTCATCCAATGACGTGGCGCAAGCCAAATTGACATCATCTCTTTGATGTTTATGTGCTTGTTTAGGAACTGCAGATCCCAAAGACCCTGGCACCTCGAATCTGTTGGGCTCAATGTCGCGTCCCAACCTGTTTGACTCGCATTCATCATAATTGTACAAATCGGATCCGGCAGTTGCAGTGGAACTCCCTGAGTTAACCACTGAATATCTGCCCAAGTCTGAATCTCTTGTTTTACTTGGTTTGACAAGAGGATGATCGCTTCGAGCAAGTGAATCTTCACACTCCAATTCTGAGTAAAAAATATCTGGAGTGGACGAGTGCGTAGGCGCTACCTCGGAATAAGGTCCGTGGCGGCTGCGCACAAACCTATCAGTCGCATAAATTCTCTCGCTGTTACTACATCTGAGTATAGACAAAAGCGAGCTTAACGACTGACTAATTTCGCTCTTGGTAACGGCAGACGAACCAGATTGTTGTGCGTCTGGAAGCTCATTCCCAAGTGAATGAACGACTTGGAGGTAACTAGATCCGACTTCTTTTTGTTTACTATGAAACCGAGACGTCGGAACAGTTGAAGCAGACTCTGAACATCGTTCTGAAGCGTTAATTTGTCGCCGTACCTCTGAAGAATGTCGTCCAAGTAGGCCGACATTACCGCAGACGAAAGAGCTCGGAAATGAGTCATTACCAAGTTCATTATTCGAGTGAAGGCCCAGGGAGCTAGATTCAGTACGAAGCACATTGCTCGGAACTGATAAACGACTCCTAGGATGGCAAAGTGAAAGTACTTTCTGAACGTCAGATGTACCATGACGTGAAAGTATGCATCCTTGAGATCTATGCTCGCAGCATAATCATTCACTCGAATGCTCGCTCTCACCGATCGAATGGTCTCCATATAAAATTTCGGAGCCACGATCAGCTTGTTTATCCAGCTTGGATCTATAACTGGACGGAACGAGTCATCTGGTTTTGGTACCAGGGACAGGTGACTGTAAAAAACGGGAGATTACTGGTTTTCTACGACCTCTATTGCGTTCTTCTCCAGAAGAGATTGCACTTCTGATAGAAGCGAATCTCTCTTCCGAAGGTTGGATGGAAGCTGAGTCCATCGTGGACTTCGTGTTAACAGAGGTTTTTCTCTGAAGGACAGTTTTAGACCTTCCGAAATAACCTCCTGAACCCATTGGTCGTCTGTTATTGACAACCAATTGGTTAAGAATCTTGACAGCCTTCCGCCCACTGGAGCGCAATAGAGGTTCTGACCTTCACCTCCTGGACCTGCGAGGCTTGCGGGAGGAGAAACTACGTGCTCCCCGACCCACACCTTGACCAGTCGACCTTTGGGCATCTGACCGGTTGTCTCAGCCAGCATTACGTCCCCTACCTGAGTCGCTACTCTGACAGTCTCTGGAGTAAGATGTAGAGGCTTTCTTAGATCCTCTATAGGTACTTCCCTTGGACGTACTCGCCCCAGAAGTCTGACTTACTCCTCTCTGCCGAGTCCGTTTTTTTTTCGAAACAGACTTAAAGAGCAGAGAGTCTGATGCTTTCTTGGTAATCTGATCATAGATTAGTGAAAGCTTACCATCGAAGAGAAGTTCTCCTGAAACCAGATCGACTCGAAGAGAGTTTTTCACCTTAGAATCCACCCTAGTGGATGAAGCCAGGGCAGCAAACTCCAAATTTGCCACTGAAAGGGTGGAGTTTTTCGTGGTCTATGCGATTGCCCTCAAAAGAACTCTCAAGGAAGTTTGAACATCCTGGAATTCTTTACCATCGAGACATTGTGATAACGCTCTGGTAAGGTGATCTGCGTAAGATAAGGCATCTGAACTGGCTCTGTTAGATGAGATTGTCGTCTCGAACGTACTGGAGGGAATCGACATAGACGCCGGCAATGACAACTCCAAGCCTTATGCCTGGTCGTCTAAATGCAGAGGAACTCTCGGAATGCCCTGTCCTGCCGTTTCAAATTTATTTCTACTGTTGATGAACGGTAGATGTAGAGCATGTTGCAATAAGAAACTGGATCTGCCAGTCTTAGAGGCTAGCTTAAAAATAGCGTCATTCAACAATTCAAACGTCCGTGAGACATTTCTGGACTGGGCCAGAAACTCAGGCACGACGTCCTTAGTCCGGCCGAAGAAGTTTGTGTCCAGTGACGCTATCAGTCTCTTATCTGGTATCGCAGCTCTCTGGTCTGGATGAACAACTTCTGGAAGGTGTTGCTGGATGAAATCTGTGGCCACCTTATGTTGTTCTAGAAGGGAAAAATCCAGCTCAGCAGATTCCATTTCACCATCCGACTGGACCAAATGTGAATCTCGGTCGTCCCTATCTGACACTGCAGGGGAGCGTACCGACCCAGCTTCCTCAGACAGTTCCTGATCTGAAAGAGTTTCCAATGGTTGCTGAGATGCTGCGATGACCTGCGCTATCTGCGATAGCAAGTCTGTCACAGAGGCCTGTGGAGCAGCAGTCTTAGCTGCTGGAAGCTCCTGGGACGGTGCCTCTTGCATAATTCTTTTATGCAAACGTCCCGACTGGTAAGGCCTCGTGTCCTTGGCTACCGGATGGAGTGACCTGGTCGACGTGGAATCGTTGGTCGGCGAAGCAGGCTGGATATCTGAGGTCACGCAGCCATGGTGTGGTCGTGTGCGCTGGCATGTGGAAGAGATAGCCAACAGACTAGCCGCCCCTGGCTGTCTATGCGACGGAGCGTCCCGAGCAGGAGTAGGCGTATGCTCCGACTGACGAACGTTATGTACGACAACATCTGGCCCCAGATGTTGTTGTAAGAGAGAGGGGCCTCTCTCGCTCGCAGTCCGGATAGACCTGAACGAGCTAGCTACTAGACTGACTGGCTTCCTCTGATCCATCCTCCAATTCGTCGTCGCCGGGTGTGCCTGATCCGAGATTATAGTGCTTGCAACACCCCTTCTCCTCTCCTGGACTGCAACGGATGAACCCGCATCACATCACACACTTTACAAGTGATAGCTTCACCGGGCGAGCTAGCTGGCGACAAGGTCGTCAATCCTACTAAGGATCTAGGCACTTGTCGAATTTCCTTGAGCACTTTTGCTGCTAGCTCTTCATTTGTTTGCGACGACGGCATCACACTTCCTGAAGACATCATGGAAACATCACCCTGTTCATGTTCCTCTGAAAAAGAGACTGAAAAGCTAGAGTGACCCTGTGGCGAGAGGACTGGCATGTACCTCTCACCACTAACAATATATTGTGACACATGTCTCCAACGTTTGTCATCCCAATTGGCACACACTGAGCAAGAATTAGTATGAGTACAATGACTACAGCAAATACAATGAGCATGAGAATCAGAGGAAGACTTCCAAGATTTACAATTTGAACAATATTCTTTCATATTTAAAAAATATTAAACAGCCGTAGTACTCGCACTAACCCTTGAAAATACAAAGATACATAATAATAATATAATCCATTACAAAAATTTCAAAAAATTATTCAAAAGAAAAAATTTTGGAAAAAAAATTTGACATGAGCCCAAAGGGAACGATGATCCCAAATGGATCCCCAAAAAGCCTAAGTGTGGACAAAAAATTTAAAACATTTCTAAAAATTAATGTTACACTTACGGACAATATTAATGTATCTGGCTACATAATCAACCTTACAGAAGACAAGGAATCACTGACAGAAGTAACCGTTGTCAACGTAAACAAAAGTCAATAAAAACCGGAAACAAGACTCCAGGCACTGAAAAACATGGCCCGAAATCAGTAACCAGTTTAAACACTATCCGATGTAAAACAGAATCTTCCACAGAAGAAGCTGCAGTACATCGGATGGTGGATGCATAGCCAAAATGCCTAAACACCCCTACGGTGAGGACGTAACCATGGGGATAACAGAATAAACATTCTGTAACTATGCTAAAACTCCCAAGAAATTTCAATAAAAAAATTTCAAAAATTATACCAAAAGCATGGGAGATTAGCAAGAGGGGTATCAAGGAAGGGGAGAGAGGAAACACTTAACAAACAGTGGAGATTTCATAGCAAGAATGAAAACATCAGGCCCATGCCCCGAAATTAGGGAACATTAAATAATTTTACATAAAAATTATAAGTTTCAGCCTTGAACACATCCTTCCACTGTTTCTTCCTCTCATCCTCTTATTTCATCCTTGGATCCACCATTTCCTTCATGATTTTGAGATTAGGCCACACAAAGTAGATCTTCTGTTTCTCAGGCCATTATTTGTGAAATTGCATGCGGGCGAGCGGTTTTTCATTTTATTTTTTAATTTCAGTAATTACTTCTTAGCCATCAAAAGTTCATGTTCTTGGTTCAAGTTTTAGGCCTCATAATCTACAGAATAGCATGGTTGGTGGTGTATTTCATCCCTTGAGTGCAAGAAGACTTTGCAATGCTAAAGCATTGTAAAGCCTTCTTGCACTCAAGGGACAAATTCATCAATTTTTTTAACTTGGGTAAAATATCAGACATAAACCATTTAATTTTTATTTTTTTTAAGTTTAAATTGGTTATAAAAAGAGAGCATGTGGCAGCCAAAATGACCTGAGGGCCTGAGAAACAGATTTTTTATTTTTTTAGGCCTTATAAGCAAAGATATCAGTGAGATATTACTGATAGAAGGGCCAAACAAAGAATGAAGATTTGGCGCCAATTTCGGTACTTCCTTGACACTGCAAAATGCAGTGGACAAAAGTATGGAGGACCATATAGGACATTGATTTTTTGGATTTGGATGCAAATTTTGGGGATTGAGGGAGCAAAATTTGTGTTTGGCCCTGAATATTTAAGAGTTAGCACCAGCTGAGTCTGGGTCATTGGTACAGTATAAAAATATTTGTGGGGTGCTAACAGAATTATGGCCCTTTTGGTGCCCCCTGTGGGCGTGGCAGCTGTATTTGAACAAACTTGAATTGACATATGATAAGGAACATGCATATCAAATTTGGTTCAATTCGACCCAGTGGTTTATGAGAAGTCGATAATGTAAAGTTCATGCTAGATGGGCAAAGGAAGGACAATGGACAGAGGGAAGACAGAGAGAAAGTGATCACTTAAACTCACCCTGACTTTCAGTCAGGTGAGCTGAAAATGTTCTCAGGTATATTTGGGCTCTGCCACAGTGATGGAAACTACTGAAAAAATTGATAAGTTCTCAAACAAAAACTTCATTCAGAGAGATTCCAAGTTCCTGATTTCAAAGAAATCTCAAAGACACTTGAACTCTGTAGCTTACACTGAAAAAGTTTTTCACAGAAAGGAGAATAAAACACAGTATTCTTTTCAAAATTAACCTTGGTTATTAACACTTTCCTTAACATAGCGGACAAATATGCCCAGCAAATTAACCAGAATAAGCCGAAACAGTCTAAAAAATGTTGGACGTTTCTCAATAAAACCATAAAAATATGGATATCATTAGAACCAGCTCATCAAGCTGGTTCTAATGATATCCATATTTGTATGATTTTATTTAAAAATTGTGAATTTTGTTTTCGAAAAATGTGAAATTTGATTTATTTTTTTAAAATACTGTGTTAGGTAAAGGGTAAAAACACTCACCGTAATAATTTTTACTCCAATGGATCTTTTATTCTCCAGTACTACTGGAATTTTATCTCTTTCCTCCAAATTCCAAAATCTAAGAGTTTTATCCTGAAAAAGTGAAAATTATGCAAATGAAGCTTTTCTATGTGCCGTTTTATGAATACTGTCCATACACATTCCTTGTAAATATTGTCATGTTCAATCCTATATTAGTGGTCTAAAACATAGTAAAATTTTCATTAAATAGTATGGTCGACTTAAACCACTGAACAAAGAGCAACAAGTCCATCTGAGAGGAAGAAAAATGTTTTTTTAAGGATGGGAGGTGACTTTAAAGCTGTATTATCATCCTCGGAGTTTTTCTCTTCCTTTCTGTTTTCTAACAAATCTACCCCCAAAAATGAACATGAAAGTTGCCAATCAAATATTAATGCCTTTGCCCCTACTGGAATGAGCAGCTTGTCACCTTTGTTTAATGAGAGGTCATCAGATTTAAAATGAATAAAAAAAATCTTAATAATCTTGGAAACACTGTAATTCTTGTTGTCTGAAACTTGTGTCAGATGAAGAACTGATAATTTTTTTTTTTTTTTGCATAAAATCACTCAAAATCCTTCAAAACTCATTTCACAGCAAAAACTAGATGTGCCAGTATGACACATATTCCCCTGCGAGCAGAAAAACTCTAGACAACTGATTCTCTGAGTTTTCACATCATAAACTAAGTCCAAGGTCAATAACTCCACGAAAAATCATCTGACTGAGATCAAACTAGAACTCAATTTGAAGGTACCCAGGACAAAGCCACATACCATAAATCAGCCAATTATCTCACTGTATGGTGAAAAAAAGATGTAAAACAAGTTTTCACATCATAAACTAAGTCCAAGGTCAATAAGTCACAAAAAATCATCCGACTGAGATCAAACTAGAACTCAATTTGTAGGTACCAAAGACAAAGCCACATACCATAAATCAGCCAATTATCTCAATGTACGGTGAAAAAAAAAGTGTGGAAAACTATTATTTGGAATGACAGAAAGATGGAATGACAGATGGACAAGGGTAACACTATATGCCTCCATCCATTTTATGGAGGGGGCATCAAAAAGGACAAAAATTCAGTCAATGGAACCTACTCACGCACCCCATGTGATTAACTAAGCAAATTTTTTTTAAGAAACATGGATATCATATTTGGTCTAAAAGTTGTTGAGAATTTGATAATGTAGGAAGACCGAAAACAGTGAGAGTGGAGTACAGGGAATTGGAATTAACAACCCAAGGCATGCATGAAATACAGAAATAACTCCACCATCATGGATTCCCATGGTCTGTACTCTACCCAAATTGTATTCTCTATTTATAAGGCCACACAAAGTAGATCTTCTGTTTCTCAGGCCATTATTTGTGAAATTGCATGTGGGCGAGCGTTTTTTTATTTTATTTTTTATTTCAGTAATTTCTTCTTTGCCATCAAAAGTTCATGTTCTTGGTTCAAGTTTTAGGCCTCATAATCTACAGAATAGCATGGGTGGTGGTGTATTTCATCCCTTGAGTGCAAGAAGGCTTTGCAATGCTAAAGCATTGCAAAGCCTTCTTGCACTCAAGGGACAAATTCATCAATTGTTTTAACTTGGGTAAAATATCAGGCATAAACCATTTAATTTTTTATTGTTTTTAAGTTTAAATTGGTTATAAAAAGAGAGCATGCACCAGCCAAAAGGACCATGTGGGAGGGCCTGAAAAACAGATTTTTTATTTTTTTAGGCCTAATCCTGATTAAATTTGAATTAAGTGAATGAGGCTGACATTTTTAAAGAAAAATATCCCCTTTGGCAGTTTGATAACTTTCCTGCTTGACACCGTTTTGTGTCGAAGCATTTCATTGATGTCATAACTTCACTCAGACATGTAACGGCCAATCAGATGCAGTCTTACATTATGCTCTTATGCTTAATCCAGAATCCACATGAGCTGTATCTAGAATATTTCCCAATGTCTGTCTAGTACCACATATTTCTGAATGCAGACAGCAATTGTGGCATAATGTTTACAAAGGACAACAGAGGGCTATCACTCTCGTGTGAGCTAAAAAGCACACAATGCAAAGTAACACAGTTACTAGTGACAAAAGGTGGGTAGAGCTGTAGGTTAACCAAACCCAAACCGAAGTTTTTTGTTTTTTTTAAAAACCGAAACCGAAACCGTCGACATCCCGTAATCTAAGATTTTTCGTTTTTATTAAAATACTACTCTGCCAATGGAAGTGTCTGGGTACTCTCACTACTCTGGGATGGCTACATTCTGAGAATTTCCGACATTTCAGCTTAGTTGTGTTCGCAGCTTTCCTCAAGTTGCGCGTAGGTGTCAGACCTCGAAAAATGGCCAAGCACAATAAAAGTTCTGTATATTTAGGTAACTATTATATTGGCCTTCCTGATTCTTCATGTATTATAGCTTATTTCGGACATTCATTGAGTTTCATTCAATTTCACTGCCATTCAGTTATGATTCCAGACATATAGAATGAGTTTTGTTGAATTTTATTTGGCCTCATGAACAAACCGAAAACCGAACCGAACCGAGGTTTTACTCAACCTGAAAAACCGAAACCGAAACCGAACAAGAAACTTAAAAACCTACAGCTCTAAAGGTGGGAGCCTGTCCATATATAGAAAAGTAGACATCGCTGGCAAAGAACTGAGAAAGAATGGGAATCTTCAGTGCCACCAGAAGGGTTCCTTTCAACTCTTTCAACACTGGAGGCCACGTTTCCGGTCCAGGAACACACGATTTGTCATAACACCATACGTCATAATTTCAATAAGTATGATGGCTACTAAGTGAACGTGTGTGGTAGAACAATTAATATTTTCAACCTGCAGCCTGAAGGCTGCAGATTGAAAATATTAGTTGCTCTACCTCCAAATAATGGATATGGACTCTTCCAATTTCAGACATTTAACTGGCATGGAAGATACCACCAGTGTTCAAAGAATTAAATAGTCTTTCAAGAGGGAGGGAGAGGGGAACAAGTGTTCCAGTATAAGCTATACAATGTACTTCATACTAGGAGACTTTATACTGCTGAGAGAGGGGATTCACTAACTTTGAAACATTCTTAATCAGGCTAGACTGTAGTCAACCACCTGAAGGAGGAAAATGCAAAAGGGCGTGTTACCCAGAGAGTGGTGGGGACACTACAAAGTTAAAGTTTGTTAACCCTCTGTCAATATCCATTCCATAATATTCAGAAAAATGATAAATTTTAAGTAATTTGTATATTTTTTATACTTACCAATGGCCCAGACTAGCGGGTGCTAACTCAAATTAATCCAGGGCCAAACACAAATTTTGCCCCCAATCCCCAAAATTTGCATATAAAACCAAAAAATTTAAATCCTAGCTGGTCCTCCATACTTTTGTGATCTGCGCAGTATCCAGGAAGGTACCGAAATTGGTGCCAACATCATTCTTTCTACAGTGCCTGCTAAATTTTATAATTAGCGGGGAGGAATGAGTGCCCATTCATGGGAGGGCAATCCCCGTCTGGACCACTGGTAAGTAAATAAAATATACAAATTACTTAAATTTATCATATTTTTATACCATAACCAATGGCCCAGACTAGCTGAATCGTAAAAAGGCTGGAGGGCCTAGGACTTAAAGGAAAATCCAATCTCTCAATTACTTCGATAAAGAATAGCTCCTACAGGAGAATAGGAGAAGACATAGGAATTACATATGCCCTTCTCTTTTATAAGAAAAGAGAATGGCATAACACCAACAATGTAACTGAGAATTACATAATTTCTCCATTTAATGCCAGCATAGCCCGTTATGCTAATTCGGTGAAGGAAACTAATATATAAAGATAGTCCAGAGAATGAGACTCTTTATACTCATTTAAAAGTGTCCGAGGATTGTATATTAACGCTCATATGATACGTAACATATACAAATGCTTCACAGTGAGCTACACTTTAAAAACAGTACATAAATGAGACATAGTTATTGCTTCACACCGAGCTACACATTAAAACTACCCAGCACTGACGCTGGACTACTGTCTCTGGAGGAGGTACTCCCTTGTTTTTCACTATAAAGCCAGATAACATAAGGGAAACACCCCCCCCCCCCCCCCCCCCCCCATGTTCTGAGGTAAATTCCTCAGAACAAAGAAGGCAGCGGAATGGCATCAGTGCTCGAGTAGACTGCCTAAAGACCTTATAGATGCAATATTAGTGGATGACATTCTGAGCAACAGAAAGAGGACCCAAAGATCTAAGGTCACCGGAGATGGACACTAAATTTCTAAGGTAAAACTTTGGTAAATGAAGAGGGCTGTGTGCCGTACACAGCTTTCATAAGATCAGTAATGGCTGTACTGTTAGAATAAGCCCAAGAAGTGGACAGTGCTCTAAGCTTGTGCGCTGAAATCTTGTTGACAGAATGTTGATCCGAAGACAGATTTTCATAGGCAATATGTATTGCCAAATGAAGCCATCTAGCGACAGAATGCACAGAAATATCTTTTCTGTTTGGAATCAAAGAAAGAAAGAAATGTTTTCTTCCCTTTCTAATAAAATCTGATCAACGCTTATAAAGGTGCATTGCTCTCATTGGACACAGTAAGGGTCTACAGTTATCCGAGGACGGTAAAGCCTTAATGACAATAGGCTCCGGCCACTTATCCGGAATCTGATTCTTACCCAAAAAGCCCACTTCCATAGTGAGGGCAATAGTATTTATACCCACACTACGGTAATGGGAATCATCAACAGATAATGCATGAAGTTCACTAACTCTTCTAGCGGACGCAAAGGCTAAGAGAAATGCCATTTTGTAGGTCAAGAACTCTACATCCTCTAACGGCTCAAAAGGAGCTTCTTGAAGCTTCAGCAGAAACCAAGCCAAATTCCACTTAGGAATTAATCTGAGGGTTCTTGGTCTATTAATAGAGAACTTTCTGACTAGCTTGGATAAAGAAGTATCAGATCCAATAGCCAAGTTATCATGATGAGCGTAAGTGTCTGATAACATAGACCTATAGCCCTTAATAGTGACGGGTTGCAGTTTGAGATCGCCAAACAGGTAGCCCAGGAAATTGGCAATCTGTGAATGGATGGATCATATATGTCTATTGACTGATCCATACACCAATAGAAGAAAACCCTCCACATCACTGCATAATTCAATGAAGAGGAGGCCCTCCTAAAGTTAGAAATTGCGTCCACTGCTCGTCCTATAAAATGTTTTCTGTGCAAGAAGGACCACACAACGGAAATATGTGAAGGTTGAGACCTTCCGGGTTGTGATGCAGTGTGCGTGACTTCCTCTGAAATAGAAGATCCCTTTGAGGAGGAAGCTTCCGGGGAATGTCCCATAACCAACACCTGAGAAGATTGATCCAAGGTTTTTGTGATGACAGAGGTGCTACTAGCAAGATTTTGCAGTGAGACTGTTTGATCTTTAACAGAATCTGCTGAATCAACGGAGCTGGAGGATATGCATATCCTATCATCCCGTCCCATGAGATCGACACAGTGTCTACTGCTTACACTCAATGATCATGGCATGGCGACACGAACAGCCGGTAACTGATTGTTTAGGTGTGTAGCAAAGAGATCTATCATGGGACGATCCCACTGGTAGAAGAGATGCCTGAATATTCGCTTGTTGAGAGTCCACACCGATGGCAACAGGTGACCTTTCCGAGAGAGCAAGTCTGCCAGTGCGTTTAGACGACCTGGTATATGACGCACTGGGATATAAACGTGATGATTCAGAACGAATAGGAGAATCTTCTCCATTAATTCACATAACGGAATCGAATGAGTGCCACCTTGGTTCCTGAGGTAAGCAACTACTATCGAGTTGTCCAACAGAATTTGAACATGGACGATCGTTATTTGACGAATCCAATGTTGTAGTGCTAGCCAGATTGACATCATCTCCTTGATGTTTATGTGCTTTTCTAGGAACCAAGAGTCCCAAAGACCCTGAAACTTCAAGTCAGCAGTACTTAGGAATTAATCTGACTCACATCTGTCATAATCGTGAAAGCCGGATCCAGCAGTTGAAGTGGAACTCCCCGAGTTAACCACTGAATATCTGTCGAAATCTGAACCTTTTGTTTTACTTGGTCCGTTAAAACAATACTGGTTTTGAGCGAATGCGTCTTCACACTCCAGTTCTGAGTAAAGAATATCTGGAGGGACGTGTGCGCAGGTGGCCTATCAGAATAAGATCTGCACAGCCCCATCATATTGTTTTACTAGATCCGTTAAAACAATACTGGTTCAAGCGAAAGCATCTTCACACTCCAGTTCTGAGTAAAGAATATCTGGAGGGGACATGCGCGCAGGCGGCCCATCGGAATGAGATCCACAGCCACTCCGCACAACTCCAAAAGTCACATGAATTCCCTCACTATTAATGCGTCTGAGTGTAGACAAAAGTGAGCATAACAACTGACTAACTTCGCTCTGGGTAACGGCAGACGAACCAGATTGTTGTGAGTCTCAAAGCTCCATCCCAAGTAGTGAATAGACGACTTGTACGGAGCTAGTAAGTAATGGAAGCAGACTCTGAACATCGTTCTGAAGAATAATTCTGTTGCAGTATCCCTGTAGAAGGTTGTCCAAGTAAGCCGACGTTACCGCAGACAAATGAGCTCGTAAGTAAGACATTACCGAGTTCATTATTTAAGTGAAACGCCCAGGGGACCAGATTCAGACCAAAGCATATTGTTCTGAACTGATTCACCTTCCCTACGGCGAACCGCAGGTACTTTCAGAATGCTGGATGTACCAGGATACAAAAGTACGGACCCTTAGATCTATGCTTGCCGCATAGTCGATCACTCGAACGCTCGCTTTTACCGACTGAATGATTTCCAAAAATAAACTTTTAGAGCCATGATAAACTTGTTATCCAGCTCAAGTCTATTACTGGTCAGAACGAGCCATCTGGCTTTGGTATGAGGAACAGGAGACTGTAAAAATCTTGAGAATCCTGATTCTCGATGACCTGTATTGCTTCCTTTGATAAGAGAGCTTATACCTCCAGTAGGAGAAACTCTCTTATGCAAGAATTTGATGGAATATTTGTCCAAGGTGAACAACTTGTTAGTGGGTTTAACTCGGAATGATAGCCGTAAGCCATCCGAGACTACACTTCTCACCCACTGATCTTCCGTGATAGTTATCCAGTTTTCTGCGGAGCTTGATAACCTTCTGCCAACTGGCCAGCAATAAAGATCTAAACCATCACCTGTATGACCTGCAAGACTTAAGGGAGGAGGAATCACATCCTCCCTGTGAAAAACCTTGTCTCGTCGGCCTAGGAGCGTCTGATCTATAGTCCCGATCAGACCTACGCCCCTTTCCCGAGTCGCTATACTGACGACCTCCAGAGTAATTACAGGAGGGTTTCTTGTACCCTCATGAGGAGTTTCCATTTGACAATTTTTGTCTGGAACGCCCTCCTTTACTCTTGCCTGCTGAAGTGGAACGTTGATACGCCGACTTCAAAAGCAGAGCACTAGACGCTTTCTTAGTAGCCTGTTCATAGACTAACGAAAACTAGTCATCGAAAATAAAATGTCCGGAAACTGGAGTGACTCGAAGAGAGCTTTTCACCTTGTCATCTTATCAGTGATGACGACGGAAGGGCAGCATCATGTTTGATTAACTCCAGATTAGCCACTGTTAGGGCAGAGTTATACATGGTATACATAATTGCCCTGGAAAGAACTCTAAGAGAGGTACAAACATCCTCAAATTCCTTTCCCTTGAGACGCTGCATCATAGTCTTGCAAGGTGATCTGCGTAAGACATAATGTCCAAATTCGCTCTATTTGAAGAAATTGCCGTCTCAATTTTGTCTGAGCGAATAGTGAATGATACAGGTAAGGATTCCTCTAGATCTCTGGCCTGCTCATCCAAACGCAGAAGAACTCTCTGAACATCTTCCCCGACCGTTTTTAACTGAACGTGGTCCAAAAAACCGTATGTATACGGAAGATGAAGATAAGAAACTGCCTTCTTCCTCGAACTCAAGAGGATAAATACAGCATCGTCTATACGGCCAAAGACCTGCGACACCTGCATAAACTGAACCGGAAAAGAAAGGACTTCCTCCTTTGTCCGGATAAAGTCTGCGACTAACGGCGCCAGCGGTTTCTCACTTGTCATCGCAGCATTCTGATTCAGTGGAACAAAAGCAGGGTAGTATTGATGGATGAAAGCCATCGCAACCATGTACTGTTCCGAAAGGGAAGGGTAATCCTCTTCCTTATCCCTTTTACCATCTGGGAAAATCAGTTGCGAATCTCGGTCCATTGCATCTGCACGAATAGACGACTGGACCGATCCAGCACTGTCTGACAGCTCAGAGTCTGAGGGAGGCTGCATCTGCACTTGCTGGGATGCTGCGATTAGCTGTTCAATCTGTGACAGCAAGTCAGTCATCGAGGCCTGAGGAGCAGCAGATTTCTGTTCCATAGCCACATGCTGCTCCTGAGACGGTGTGTCGGAAACAGATCCTTTCTCTGAGTGTCCGAATGATCAAGGCCTTGTCTCCCTAGCTACCGGATGGTCTGACTTCACAGGCAAAGAGTGGTTCCTTCTTCATGCAGCAGGCTGGATATCCGAAGTCGGGTAGCTAGGATGCAGTCGTATGTGCTTAAATAATGTAGTGGAGGAAGCCGTGACTGAAGCCGACCACGGCTGCAGACTAGACGGAGCGTCCCAAGTGGCAGGCGGACATATGCTACATCTCATGCAAGTTTCCAACCAGAAAACTTAATTTCGGGCTCGTGAAACGTAGCGAAGGAAGCTTTGACTGAAGCCGACCCTGGCTGCAGACTAAACAGAACGTCCCAAGTGAAGGGCGGACATATGCTCCGGCTTGTGCAAGATTCTCAAAACAACATTTGACCTCAGATGTTGCTAGATTAGAGAGGGGGCTCTCTCCCGCTCGCGGTCTATCAGACATCGCCGAGTACCAGAACTTGCAGATTTCCTCCCTATTTCCATCATCGCTGGGTGAGCATTTATATTATAGTGCTCACTCTACCCAATCCATTTCTTAGACCGCAACGGACTTACCCGGCACCCACAGATGGAGTACCGCTTCACCGGATGAGCTAGCTGCTTGCAAGAGATTAACACCTTTACCCAAATGCCCTAACTCTTGCAATAATGAGCACTGCAGCTAGCTCTACGCGCAACGATGGTAGCACACTTGGATGGATGTCAGAATAACCTCAGAACCTCACCGCCAAAAACGTACCGTGACACCCGACTCCAACATCAGTCATCCCAGTGCTACACAAGAATGACAAGAGTCTGCAGGAGTGTATCAACTAAAGTTGATATCAGTCCTCCAAACTCCTCCAAACTCCACAGCAATATATATATATAACTGAGATACATGAATAATAGCAATCATAATTAAATTCAAAATATTTATGTAAACAAAATTTTTTTTTGAAAAACGCCCAAGTTCCCAAAGGGAACATGAAGAGCCCAAGGGCATCCCGATAGAGCCTAAGTGTTGACAAAATCCAAAATTTTATAAGCTACACTACCGGAATAATAATCCATGTATTCTACAGTATACTACAGTAATAGAATATAAGAAATTACCTAAATATGAGAACGTTGAAAATGTAAACAACGTCAATGTAAACAAACATCAGGCACACAAAAAGGCCCAAAATCGGAACCAACTGAAATGCTATCAAATGCAAAGCTAGATCTTTATACGAAGAAAAAATGATACATTGGATAGAAGATGCAAGACTAAACGGCCTCACACTGCTAGGGTGAGGATGTAACCCTGGGGAAGAAACAGAATAATATTCTGTAATAAATGTTAAACTCCAAAGAAATTTAATAAAAAATTTCAATAAAAAACAGCCAAAAAGCTTAAGAGTTTAACAGGAAGGGTTCGTGGAAGGATAGGGATGGAATACTTAACACACGGTGGAATAATCATTTTTAAAAAGGATGATGTCAGGCATATGTCCCGAAATTGGGAAACATAAAATAATTTTATAAATATTATAAAGTTACAGCCCTGAACATCCAAAACCACAGTTGGACACTTCCTTCATCCAATAACAGCCTTGTATCCACCAATTCTTGCATTGATTTGTGCCTGGCATCCTCAGAAAGGGAGATTTTAAAGCACAGATGTAATTTCATTGTTGATAACTTTTAGGGCCAAACAAAGAATGAAGTTGGCACCAATGCGCGGAGAGTAAATGTATGGAGGCCAGATAGGACTTTTAATTTTCGGTTTTGCAAGCAAATTTTGGGGATTGGGGGGTTCAAAAGTTGTGTTTGGTCCTTGATAACTTTGAGTTAAGCACCAGCCAGTCTGGGCCATTGGTATACAGTGTAAAAATATATATATTTTTTTCAAAAAATTTCACGAATACCATATCATGTGACCCCTCATTGGAACAAGCTCACTGAGTCCATTCCAGTGAGGGGGTTCATGATATGGTTTTGGTGAAATTTTTGGAAAAAATTTTAAAAACAAAAATTAAAATAACAAGAGGCCCCAAGGAGCCTTTATTGCTCACCGGCCAAATTGATTCAAAGAAGTATTTGGGGTCACATTCAGTTAGACATGGTTCATCAACACTACAAAGGAATGAAGTCATGAGAGACAAATTTTATGGACCTAGGGACATGGCTTGAACAAACTTGAATCTTACCCCCCTAAGGATGCTGCATACCAAATATCAAAAGAATTCATCTGCTGGATCTGAAGAAGAAGATTTTTAAAGAAAATTCCTCATTTTGAACGAAGTTATCATTCGGGCTCTCATAGTGAGCCCAAATATGAACCCAGGGACTTGGCTTGAACAAACTTCAACCTCACCCCCTAAGGATGCTGCATGCCAAATATCAAAACATTCCGAATGCTAAATCTGAAGAAGATTTTTAAAAAAAAATTCCTCATATTGACTAAGTTATAATTCGAGCTCCCACAGGGAGCCCAAATATGGACCCAGGGACTTGGCTTTAACAAACTTGAATCTCCCCCCCCCCCCCCCCCCCCCCCAAGGATGCTACACACCAAATATCAAAACATTCCGACTGCTGAATCTGAAGAAGAAGATTTTTTAAGAAAATTCCTCATTTTGAACTAAGTTACAATTCAAGCTCCCACAGTGAGCCCAAATATGGACCAAGGGACATCGCTTGAACAAACTTGAATCTCACCCCCCTAAGGATGCTGCATACCAAATATCAAAACATTCTAACTGCTAGATCTGAAGAAGAAGACTTTTAAATAAAATTCCTCATTTTGAACTAAGTTATCATTCGGGCTCCCACAGTGAACCCAAATATGGACCTAGGGACATGGCTTGAACTGTTGAACAAACTTGAATCTCACCCCCCTAAGGATGCTGCATACCAAATATCAAAACATTCCGACTGCTGGATCTAAAGAAGAAGATTTTTAAAGAAAATTCCTCATTTTGAACTAAGTTATAATTCGGGCTACCACAGTGAGCCCATATATGAACCCAGGGACTTGGCTTGAACAAACTTGAATCTTCCCCCCCAAGCATGCTGCATGCCCAATATCAAAAGATTCTGCCTGCTGAATCTTGAGAAGATTTTTAAAGAAATTTGCCTGAAATGCACTAAGTTCAAATTTGGGCTCCTATACTGAGCCCAAATATGAACCCAGGGGGCCGATTTGAACAAACTTGAATCAGATCTACCCCACAATGTTGCATACCAAATATCAAAAGATTGTGCCTGCTGGATCTGGAGAAGAAGATTTTTTAAGAAATTTGCCTGAAATGCACTAAGTTTGAATTCGAGCTTCTATAATGAGCCCAAATATGAATCCAGGGGGGCCGATTTGAACAAATTTGAATCAGATCCACCCCACAATGTTGCATACCAAATATCAAAAGATTCTGCCTGCTGGATCTGGAGAACAAGATTTTTTAAGAAATTTGCCTGAAATGCACTAAGTTCGAATTCGAGCTTCTATAGTGAGCCCAAATATGAATGCAGGGAGCCGATTTGAACAAACTTGAATCAGATCTACCCCACAATGTTGCATACCAAATATCAAAAGATTCTGCCTGCTGGATCTGGAGAGGAAGCTTTTTTTAAGAAATTTGCCTGAAATGCACTAAGTTCGAATTCGGGCTTCTATACTGAGCCCAAATATGAATGCAGGGAGCCGATTTGAACAAACTTGAATCAGAACCACGCCACAATGTTGCATACCAAATATCAAAAGATTCTGCCTGCTGGATCTGGAGAAGAAGATTTTTTAAGAAATTTGCCTGAAATGCAATAAGTTCAAATTCGGGCTTCTATAGTGAGCCCAAATATGAATCCAGGGGGCCCATTTGAGCAAACTTGAATCTGACCCCCCCTAGAGATGATGTATACGAAACAGGAAAGAATTCTGCCTGGTGGATCTGAAGAAGAAGATTTTTTGGAATTTTGGAAAGAAATTCATGGGTTCTATCAGAGTTATGCCCCTTGTGGTGCCCCCTGTGGGTGCGGCAAGTTTATTTGTACAAGTTTGAATTGACATATAATGGGGAATATGCACACCAAATTTGGTTCAATTTGATCCAGCAGTTTTTGAGGAGTAGTCGATAATGTAAAGTTCACGACGGATGATGACGACGGACGGCAAGTGATAAGTTAAGCTCCCTTCGGTGAGCTAATAAATTTTGATATCATCTGAGTTTGGTTAAGGGTTAACATTTTACCTAACAAAACAGCATTATCTAGCCAGCGATATTCACAACTAGAGGGGGTATCAATACCCCGTGGCTCACCAACAGGTGGCCAATGTAAAGGGGTGGCTGGAGTAAAAAAAAATTTCAAAACCTGCACACAAAAGTCCAAAATTAAAGAAAATAAGCAGCTAAAGGGTTAAATAATATAATAATAACCCCTAAGAAGCATGGAGATATGCTGCAAGGTAAATCTCCACTTGGGAGAAAGGAAAAAAAAAACATCAAAACCTGCACGCAAACATCAAAATAAGTCTAAAATTTGATTCAAAGGGTTAAAATTAAGACAAAATACCCTGGAAAAGAGTTAAATGTTATAGTGAACCACAATAGCAATATGCAGAAACTCTACACTTGGAAGAAAGGAAAAAAAAAAACCATGAAAACCTGCACGCAAACGTCAAAATAAGTCTAAAAATATATTCAAAGGGTTAACATTTTTTTAAAAATGCACTGGAAAGATATCAATGTTATAATAACCACCACTGCAATATGCAGTGAGGTCAACCTCACTTGAAATTGTTTTTTTTATCACAACCTGTACATAAAAGTAAGAAACTGTAAGCCTAAGTCCAAAAGCTGTACATAAAAGTCCAAAATTGAAATAATTCAGCTGGAAAAGGGTTAAATAATACAAACATAGCCCTAAGATGCATGTATACATACAATAGAAAGCATGGACATATGCTGCAAGGTAAATCTCCACTTGAAAGAAAGGAAAAAAAAACATCAAAACCTGCACGCAAACATCAAAATGAGTCTAAAATTTGATTCAAAGGGTTAAAATTAAGACAAAATACCCTGGAAAAGAGCTAAATGTTATAGTGAACCACCATAGCAATATGCAGAAACTCTACACTTGGAAGGAAGGAAAAAAAAAAAACCCATGAAAACCTGCACACAAACGTCAAAATAAGTCTAAAAATATATTCAAAGGATTAACATTTTTTTAAAAATGCACTGGAAAGATATCAATGTTATAATAACCACCACTGCAATATGCAGTGAGGTCAACCTCACTTGAAATTGTTTTTTTTATCACAACCTGTACATAAAAGTAAGAAACTGTAAGCCTAAGTCCAAAAGCTGTACATAAAAGTCCAAAATTGAAGTAATTCAGCAGGAAAAGGGTTAAATAATACAAATATAGCCCTAAGATGCATGTTTACATACAATAGAAAGCATGGACATATGTTGCAAGGTAAATCTCCACTTGGAAGAAAGGGAAAAAAAACATCAAAACCTGCACGCAAACATCAAAATGAGTCTAAAATTTGATTCAAAGGGTTAAAATTAAGACAAAATACCCTGGAAAAGAGTTAAATGTTATAGTGAACCACCACAGCAATATGCAGAAACTCTACACTTGGAAGGGAGGAAAAAAAAAAAACCCATGAAAACCTGCACACAAACGTCAAAATAAGTCTAAAAAATCTATTCATAGGGTTAAAAAAATTTTAAAAATGCACTGGAAAGATATCAATGTTATAATAACCACCACTGCAATATGCAGTGAGGTCAACATCACTTGAAATTGTTTTTTTTTATCACAACCTGTACATAAAAGTAAGAAGCTGTAAGCCTAAGTCCAAAAGCTGTACATAAAAGTCCAAAATTGAAGTAATTCAGCAGGAAAAGGGTTAAATAATACAAACATAGCCCTAAGATGCATGTATACATACAATAGAAAGCATGGACATATGCTGCAAGGTAAATCTCCACTTGGAAGAAAGGAAAAAAAAAACATCAAAACCTGCACGCAAACATCAAAATAAGTCTAAAATTTGATTCAAAGGGTTAAAATGAAGACAAAATACCCTGGGAAAGAGTTAAATGTTATAGTGAACCACTATAGCAATATGCTGAAACTAAAAAAAAATTTGAAAAGCCAAAAAATCAAAACCTGTACACAAAAGTTCAAAATATTTGAGAGCGGACGCCGATGCCGACGCTGACGCCGACGCTGACGCCGACGCCGACGCGAGGGCTATGCCATAGGCTCACACAACTAACGTTGGTGAGCCAAAAATCATTCTTTTCAACTTTCATTATTTTTTTTTAATTTTGGCTCCAAACCATAGCATTTGACCAGCATTCGAATGAGCTCACTGAGGTAAAAAAATGAAAGTCCTAAGCTCTTCAAGAAAATTTTATGCAAGTGTCCTCTGCTAGTTTTGTTTGGTGTCAAGAGTCTACACAGTGACTCTGTGTAGTATTATGACTTATTTTTCTACTAACCATTTAAAGCTTTCCAAGAAGACAAAAGCTTCTCAAACTTTGAAACTCACCTTGGAACAGGACATCAACCATTTGTTATCGGAACTGAACGACACATCCTCTACCCAGTCTGAATGTCCCTGTAATTTAATTAATAGGAATCTAATTAATAGTCAGCAATTAACAGAACTAATATGCAAGACAACTATTTATTCATATATGTTCTTCAGATCAATTTTGTACAAATATCTCATTTGTTTGATGTTAAGTACAAGATAGAGATGTCATCAGCATGATTTATTTATTTATTTATTTATTTATTTATTTATTTATTTATTTATTTATTGGTGTTTAAGGTCACATATTTCTGCACAATGGCTAATTATGACCACGACAGTTTTACGGGTGGAGGAAGCCGGAGTACCCAGAGAGAACCACTGAGCAACGGCGAGCAACTGTCAGCTCCCCAACATACTAACTCCACACAAGCAGGGTTAGCATTGGTTGAAGACAGGTGTACCATCGACGTGCAGTACGCCTTAGTACACAGCGTCACCGTGCCCCCACGTGGGCAATGGAGGTGAAGTGTCTTGCCCAAGGACACAACGCGGTTGCCGCAGGTGGGATTCGAACCGAGGACCTCTCGGCTTGCAGCTTGCACCTCTACCAACTGCATCAGCATGATGACACATGTCTTTGACACATATGTATTGATGGACATGCCTCACACAAGGCCAGTTTGTAAATTGAAAATCTGACAGTTATGCCAATAAAAAAATCCTTGTCTGTCTGGTAATTTTTCCTCAATTTTCAGATGAGGGGGGGGGGGGGGGGTAACTTTTTTTATTCCATAAACAGCACTGAGATTAGTTGGAACTTTCTCAGAATTTAACTCTCATAACTCTGATGTTAAAAAAGTAATGTTTTCTGTAGCCAAAAATTACTCATGATGGCACAACTGAGAATTTATCCAACAAGGCACGCAGCTAGGAATTTATAATAGGGGGTGCTCTAGCCAGTTTTGGGGTGGCAGGGGGTGGAGTGTGACAGGGGGGCAACGTAATATATGGAAGGTCATTGTGGGGGATCTGAGGCCTCTCCTAGTCCTAACTAGGATACTCTGGTCATTACCCTTTATGGAAGTGGGAGGAGATGTAATAACTGGGGGGGGGGGGGGGGGGGGCCTAAATAGGACTACTGGTGGGCCTCCCCACAAACTTTTTGCAAAATTCAGTGATATAAGAGCAAATCTGCGGCATGTGTTGCATGTGTAGACCTGTATTGGTTACCATTTTGGGGATCTATGTTATGTGAAATTTACATTGTGCCAATGTTTGGGGGAGGTAGCAAAGGTTTTAGGGATTCCAAGACCCCCATGCCTCCCCTATGCCCCTGCTCCACTCCCATACTTATTCAAAAAAAGTTTTGTAAGCATCGTCTGCTGATCAAATTGGGCACAGAGTTAACATTACTTCCTCATTAAAAGCTCAATTTTACAAAAATGCTGTTACCATTCCTAAATAGGTCAGAACACTTATATAGTTAAAACACAATAAAAAAATTAAAATTTTTTAGTAAATTTTGTTTCTTAACATACCTACCACAATTGTTTACAATTGGCTGTAACGTAAGTGCAAGCCCTACTTCGGAACTAACTCAAGCTTTAAGAAACTTTTCCAAACAAGTTGGAAAAGTAATAGAGTGCAAAAGCAACAAAACGATCGAAAAAGGGTAGAGCGAGACAGGCGCTCGAAATTACAGGTACTCTCTCTGCACACCTCTTGCGTTTACAGAGTGCATGCGCAACAACCGTGACGTCAATTCCGTATTTCCGCCAACGAGAAGTTTGTGATTTAGCAGGGAGGCATCAATATCAAAGATATCCCCAAGGATGGTGGGCCCCAGTAAACAATGGTGGTAGGTATGTTAAGAAACAAAATTTACTAAAAAATTTTAATTTCTTTTCAACCTACTCACAATTGTTTACAATTGGCTGAATAAACAATAGGTGGAGGTGAATCACATAACCAATACCAACAAGAGCAGCAGAGAGAAGCGCAAGGAGGGAAGAGAACAATAGCGAAACCTGTAATGAAGATAGAGAGAAGGCACCTGAAAAGAACAAGGCTGAGCAAAGCACAAACCTGATAAAAACAAATTTAATGAGGGTGCACAACAGCCTGAGCAGCAACGAGAGGGCCTAAAGAATAAAGGTCCTCAAATTGCTGCTGTAGGTGGCTGAGATAAAACATTCCGGAGCGAAACAGAATTGGTGAACGCCCAGGATGAAAAAAATGGCACGAACCTCATGTGCATTAAACCGGTTTGAAACAAGATCCGAAGCAGACAAGTGGGAATAAGCCAGCTTGATTGCAAGACAGATCCACCTGGAAATAGAATGGGAAGAGATAGACTGCCTCTTAGGAATGAGAGACAGAAAGAATCTCTTCCGACCCCTCCTAATGAACTGAGTGTGATTAATGTAAGTCTTGATCGCACAAACAGGACAAAGAAGAGGCCTCTGGCCATCGACAGCAGGGAGAGCCCGAATGCAGATGGGAGGATGTACCAAATCAGGAAGTTGATTCTTAGCCAGAAAAAAGCAATCAGTAGTGAAGGTGACACTGTTAGTCTCATTGTGACACTGTTAGTCTCATTTCTGAAGAAAGCAGAATCAACAGATAGCGCATGAAGCTCACTGACACGTCGAGCAGAAGCAAACGCTAGAAGGAAAACCATCTTATAGGTGAGAAAACGCATATCAATCTCAGATAAAGGCTCGAACGGCGCCCCCTCCAAACAGTGCAACACCCATGCCAAGTTCCACTTGGGTGTAAGACGCAAAACTCGAGGCCTCTTCAAAGAAAAGTGCCAAATGAGTTTAAGATAGCACACACAAATAATTTGTTCACGAAGATAACAGCTAAATAATAGCAGGAGTCACAAAATTTCCAACCAGTACAATGGCGGAATTAAAAGGAATTGACATCACGGTTCTTGCGCATGCGCTCGGTAAATGCAAGAGGTGTGCAGAGAAAGTACCTGTAATTGCGAGCACCAGTCTCACTCGACCCTTTTTCGATCTTTTTCGTGCCCCATTAAGAAAACCATATACCAAATATCAAAACATTCTGACCGGTGGATCTGAAATTTTTTTTTTTAAATATTACTCATATTGAACTAAGTTATAATTTGGGCTCACATAGGGAGCCCAAATATGAACCCAGGGACTTGGCTTGAACAAACTTGAATCTCACCTCACTAAGGATGCTGTATTCCAAATATCAGAATATTCTGGATTTGAAGAAAAAAATTTTTTTTTGATATTCCTCATGTTGCACTAAGTTATAATTCGAGCTCCCACTGGGAGCCCAAATATGAACCCAGGGACTTGGCTTTAACAAATTTGAATCTCACCTCCCTATCGATACAGTATACCAAATATTCTTACTGGTGGATGTAAAGAAGAAGATTTTTAAAGAATGTTCCTCATATTGAACTCAGTTGCAATTCGATCTCCCACAGGGAGCCCAAATATCAACTCAGAGACTTGGCTTGAACAAACTGGAATCACACCTCCCTAAGGATACTGTATACCAAATATCAAAACATTCCAACTGCTGGATCTGAAGAAGAAAATTTTTAAAGAAAATTCCTCATATTGAACTAAGTTATAATTTGGGCTCCCGCAGGGAGCCCAAATATGAACCCAGAGACTTGGCTTGAACAAACTTGAATCTCACCTCCCTAAGGATGCTGCATACCAAATATCAAAAGATTCTTATTGGTGGATATGAAGAAGATTTTTAAACAATATTCCTCATACTGCACTAATTTAAACATTTGGGCTCCCATAGAGAATCCAAATATGGACCCAGGGATTTGATTTCAACAAACATGTGAAACAATCTTCCAAAGATGTTATATGTGAAATTTGAAAGCTTTTAGAGTAGTGGTTTGGGAGAAGAAGAGTCTTAAATGGTTTCCACATTACCCACGGTGTTAAAAAATGCTGACTCAGCATTTTTTCAAACTCTCGAAAAAGTACCCTATGATAAAATCAACTGCAATTTTTTAGACCATTCCATTCTGTTGGACCTAAGGAAGCTTCACACCAAATAAAAATTCTCAGTGCTGTGTAGTTATGGAGATACGGGCGTTTTAAATTTTTTCTATTTTTGGCTCCTGTGGTTCCCACAGGGCATTTTGAAAAAATATTTGGGCATAAATCAAGTACTTATGACCCATTAATACTTCATATCAAATTTGGATCAAATCAGCCTCTCGGTTTGGAAAGTTAAAAAATTTATAGTAATTTATATATTTTTTATACTTACCAATGACCCAGACATAGCTGGTGCTAACTCTTAAAATATAGGGCCAAACACAAATTTTGCCCCCCAATCCCCAAAATTTGCATCTAAAACTAAAGAAAACATGTCCTGAAAGGCCCTCCACACTTCGCCCCTACTGCGCATGCGCAGTGTCAAGGACGTTCCGAAATTGGCGCCATTAATCATTCTAATAACCAGTGCCTGGTAAGCGCTATGTACTCAGCGGGGAGGCAAGAGTTCCCAACTCCTGGGAGGGCCATCCCCGTCTGGGTCATTGGTAAGTATAAAAAATATATAAATTACTATAAATTTTTTAACATTTTTATACTGTACCAATGACCCAGACATAGCTGAATAGTAAAAAGGCTGGAGGGCCAAGGACATAGAGCAAAATGGAATACGCTCAATAAAATAAAATAGAGTCATCCCCTGTAGGGAAAAAGAAGTAATAGGCCTTACATGTATCTTTCTTATTTATGTTAAATTAGAAAGATACAACACCTTCCAAAATTGAGCTTCATACATCCATGTACTCTATTAATATCCAATATAATCCTTATACTAATAATTTTTAAAGTAAGCCAATAAATAAAGTAAGTCTAGAGAATAGAGACTCTTATACTCCTAAAAGTGTCTGAGGATTGCATAATCATGTCCGTTGACATATGCAATATTCAAAAGCTATACTTTAAAAACTAAGACTTGAATGAATTTTAAAAACCTAAACTTCTCACTAAACAACCATCCCAATAACAGCTCAGAATTACTAACTCCGGAGGAGGTATCCACTTGTTTTCATAGTAAAACAGGTGGCCCAAGGGAACACCCTCCCCCCCCCCCCTTTTTCTTGCCCTGGGTCAAATAGCCCAGAGCGAAGAGGGCAGCCGAACGGAGACACTGCCGAAACAGACAGCCTACCTAGCTATAGTAGCAACTGTTAAGTGAATGACATTCTGAGCAGTAGATAATAGACCTAACAATAGAGGCCTCCAGAAATGGACTCGATATTTCTAAGATAAAATTCATGAATGTGGATGGCTGAGCGCAATGAGCGGCCTTCAAAAATCTATAATAGCAACACTATTAATGTAAGTCCAAGAAGTAGAAGAACTCTTACTTCATGAGCCGAAATCTTAAGCACAACTGCTAAGTCAATGATATACCATAAGCAGTACCGATAGTTAATAGAATCCATTAACAATAAAATGGAGCGTAACGTCCTTCTACTAGACATCAAAGACAGAAGAAGCTTACGCCCTTTGTAATAAACAGATATCTGTTTATAAATACATAAACTGTACCCGGAAAGAGTAAAGGCCTATGCCCATACGAAGACGGAAGGACCTTAAAATAATAGGTTCCGGATAATAGGAGCCTAACTCTTATGCAACAATCCAACCTAAATAGTAACGGAAGTATTGATTCCGAAACTATGAAAGTGAAAATCATCCATCAATAGTGCATGAAACTCACTGACTCTACAGTAAAAGAGAAACCAACAGAATTACTGTCTAAAAGGTCAGAATTTGAAAACTACTGTTTCCAGAGGCTCAAATGATTACTTAGCTAAATAAGAACCGAAGTTAAAATCCATATAGGAATTTAATCTAAAGATTCTAAGTCTATTTATCAAAAAGTTACTAACTGACTTAGATAAAGAGACAAAAGACTCAATAGTAACTATCGTAGAGTGCATAGGTATGAGGTAACATATACCTATAACCTAAATAATAACAGGCTGCAGTAGATCTTGTGAAACAAGTATACTAAAAAATAGCAATGAGTAGTATGGAGGGATCAACAATATGAACATAATGATCCCTACACCACGACGGAAGAGCCTCCACTTTAGCCGCATAGAATAGCGAAGAAGAGGATCTCCTATAGTAAGAAATCGCGTCCAAAGCTCGTCCAGTACAGTGCTTACAATGCGATACAGACCACACAACGGAATACATGAAGGTTGCGACCTTGCTGGTTGTGATAAAGATGACACGATTTACCCAGTGAAAAAGATCCTCACATAGAGGAAGATTTCACGTTAAGACCCACAGTAGACAAGAGAGTAAATTACTCATGATCTCTGTGAAGATAGAGATGCTATCAACAGAAATGTATTGTGGTTGTTTATCTTAGTAATACCTGCTAAAACAACAGCGCCGGAGGATACGCGTATCCTATCATTCCGTCCTATAGATCAATAGAGCGTTAACAATATTAGCTCAGAGATCTGGACAAGCCAACACATACGTCTGCAATTGATTAGCAAGCTGTGTCATAAATAAATCATCATTGGGCCCTCCCATAGATAGCAAATCTGATTGAATACTTGTTTGTTGAGAGTCCATTCTGACAGCAACAAGCGACCCGTAAGAGAACGGGAGTCCGATAAAATAATCAGACGACCCGGAATATGACGGACCAAAACTGAACTTGGTGTACTATAACCAACAGACGGATTCTTTCCATTAAATTGAATAACGGAAACGAAAGAGTGCCTCCCTGGTTCCGGAGATACGCCACTACTGTCGAATTAAAGGACAGGAATTTGGGCATGCGTTTCTGAATAATGTTCATGCAATGACATAAAGCAAGCCTAAAAACATTATTCCGCGGAAGTTAAACTGATTGCTAAAAGACTGCGGAACCCAAAGACCCTGGCACTTCGAATCCGTAGGGATCAGTATTATATCCCAATCTGTTTGACTGGCAACCGTCATAACAGCCACACTCGGATCCAGCAACTGCGGCGGCACTCTCTGAGTCAACCACCGAATGTTTGCCCCAGTCTGAATCTCTTGTAACACTAGATAGACAAGAGAACGTATAAATCGAGCAATTCATGGATTGCCGAAAAGTTGCCGTCGAAGAGAAGCTCCTCCGAGAACGAAGCGACTCTGAGAGAGTTCTTAACCTTACTATCCACGCGTGTGGATGTAGCTAGGGCTGCGTCACGTCTAACTAACTCCAATCAGCCACTGAAGGGCGGAGTTATACGTGAACAAACTACTGCCCTCAAAAGAAATTACATTGAGAATAATATCCCGTAAATCTTTTCTTGAAGACGTAATGATAACGCCTCAGTAAGGCGGATTACGTATAATAAAGCGTCTAAGTTAAGTCTACTATACATAATGTCGTTCCCAACATTGAAATTGGAAAAGACATAAACGGCGAAAAAGAATATATGCAGTCTTTAATCACACCGTCTAGACGCATATGAACTCTTGGTATGCCCTGCCCTGCCAAAATAAACTATTTGTATAAATGATAAAATGGCAGAAATGAGCAACGCGGACAAGAAACTAAACTATCATGCTTAGTAGCAGGCTTGTATATATATATATATATAGCGTCGAAAAATAAAACACATGTTGTAATGACAATATTGGACTGCGTCGGTAAGTCAGGGACAATGTCCCTGAACCGATCGAAAAATCCGAGTCCAATGACGCTATAAGTCTCTTATCCAAGATCGCAGCAATGAAGTCCGAAATAATAATCACTGGAAGATAATGCCAGAAGATATGAAAGGCATCTTCCGATACTACTAAAGGGAAAACTCGAAATCTTTCGAATCCCTTTCGCCATCCTGTCGGACCCTATAAAGCGTTCGGTCGTCCGTAGCTGATGCAACCGCGGACCGCACCGACCCAGCGCCGTCGGATAATTCCTGATTCGACCGAGAAACTGTCAATTGCTGGGATGCTGCGAAACAACTGTGCTAACTCGGATAGCACGTCCGTCACTGAGACCTGAGGAGAAGCGGTCTTACGATGCATTGCCGCTGGAAGCTCCGTGATCGTTACCCCGTGCATACTTCCAATATGCGAACGAACGGAGTGTATAGGCCTCGTGTCCCTTGGCTACCGGATGGCGCGACCTATTCGCCGTGGAATCACTGAATGCCGAAACTGATCGGATACTCGAGGTCACGTAGCCAATGTGCGGTCGTGTGCCCTGCTGTGAGGATGAGGAAGCATTAAAGACAGTCTCTCGGACTGTCAATATAACGGAGCGTCCCGACCAACGGACATATGCTCCGAATGTAAAATATCTGAACCACAACATGCGGTCCCCTATGTTGTTGGGCGAGAGAGGGACCTCTCTCGCTCACAGCCTGGACGGACCTGGACAAGCCAGGAACCGGACTAACAGGCTTCCTCCGATCTGTCCTCAATCTGCCGTCACTGGGTGAGTACTAAAGTAATTAAAGTGCTCGCATCACCCAAATCTCCTTCCTAGACCGCAACGGACGAACCCGGCAGCCGAGCCATTCAATGAATGTACGCTACACCGGGTGAGCTAGCGAATGTCACTCCGTAGGCGATAGACATATTCCATGAGCACTTATTGCCGCTAACTCTTCATTAACTATGACGACAGAGGCACACTTTTGAAAGACATCTCCATAACTCTTCGAACAAGAAACCAGAAATGCTTGGATAGCAAGCATAAAATAATAATATATATAGCGTCGTTCAATAATTCGAAAGTTTGTGTGACATTATTGGACTATGTCGGAACTGAGGGACGATGTCCCTGAACCGAACCAAAAATTTCTAAGTCCACCGACGCTATCAGTTTCTTATCCGGCATCGCAGCATTCTGGTCCGACGAAAGAAGCTGTAGAAGACCAAGTCAGAAGACATACACAACAGCATATGTTGTTCCGAAAGGGAAAGCTCGAAATCCTCCGAATCCCTTTCGGTATCCCGTCGGACCGGATGAAACTTTCGGACGTCCGTACCCGCTTCCGCGGAGCGTCCCGACCCAGCATCGTCGGATAAAATATATGCGACAGATTCAGTTGATGCTGGGATGCTGCGATAAACTGTGCTATTAAGGAAAGCACGTCCGTTCCCGAGGCCTGTGCAGTAGCGGTCTTACGATGCATTGCCGCCGGAAGCTCCGTGTACGTTGACTCCCGCACACTTCCTATGCGAACGTCCGGAGTCTGCAGGCCTCGTGTCCCTGGCTACCGGATGGTGTGACCTGGTCGTCGAAGAATCCTTGATCGGCGAAGCTGGTAATATATCGGCGGTCACGCAGCCAAGGTGCGGTCATGTGCGCTGACGAGAAGAGGAAGCCTTAGCAGTCTCAGCGGACTGCCTAAACAACGGAGCGTCCCGAGCGACGGACGTATGCTCCGCTTGCGACACATTGTACCACAACATCTGGGGCCAGATGTTGTTGAACGAGAGAGGGGCCTCTCTCGCTTGCCGTCCGGATGGACCGGAACGAGCTATGAACTGGACTAAAAGGCTTCCTGCGTTCTCCCTCCGATCCGCCGTCACTGGGTGTGCATTAAGTTAATTTATAGTGCTCGCATCACCCCAAAATTCCATCTAGACCGCAACGGACGAACCCGGCTGCCGAACCATTCAGTGAATGGACGCTACACCGGGCGAGCTAGCGGACGTCAAAGGCCGTCGAACCTACTAGGGTCCTCTTAGGCAATTGGCGTATTTACATGAGCACTTTTCCGCTAGCCCTTCATTAATTGTGACGACGGAGGCACACTGTTGGAAGACATCACAGATACATCACCCTAATCTTGATCGTCTGAAATAGAAATTGATAAAGTAGAGTGACCCTGCGGGGAAAGGACCGAAGTGTCCAAATCCCCAACAACATACCGTGACATACGCTTCCCATATTGTCATTGAAATCATACGATACAGAACAGGAGTTAATGCGAGTACACTGACCACATATAGAATGATAATAAAGTCAGAGGAAGACTTCCTCTTAAAACAATTGATCAATATCCTTTCAATGTGAAAAGAAAACAAGTCCTGGTACTCGCACTAACCCCTGGCAATCAAAATACATAATAATAATATGATCCATTAATATAGAAAAAATAATTGAAATCAAAATATTTTGAAAAAATATTTTTTCAGAACAGCCCAAGTTTCTGAAAAGTAACGTTGAGCCCCAATGGATCCCAAGCCTAAGTGTGGACAAAAATTTTAAAAATATTTTAAACAATTTATTCAACACTTACGAACAATAATAATGTATCTAGTTATGATTAAAATAACATAAAGATATTATTTTTTAGAAATCCCCCCCTCACACAGAGGGCTGTTGTAAATGTAAACAATGAGTGTAAAAACACTAAAGTAAGACTCCAGGCACCCAGGGCCGAAATCAGTTACCAAAAATACACTATCTGATGCAAAACAGAGACTTCCAGGGAAGAAACTGCAGAACATCAGATGGTAGATGCAGAACACAACGCCTAACCACCCGTAGGTGAAGACGTAAACATGGGGAAAGAACAGAATTCATTCTGTTATTCAGCTAAAACTCCCAAGAAATTTTAGTAATAAAAATTACAGAAACTATGCCAAAAGCATGGGAGAATAGCAAGGGGGGACTTAAAGGACAGGGAGAGAGGAAAACACTTAAAAAAAACAGTGTAACTAAATAATCAGAATGACAACAAAATGGCTGCTGCCTTGAAAATAGGTAACTTAACATAATTTCATTAAAAAATTTTAAGTTACAGCCCTGATAATATTCTGTCACACATTCTTTTCCTCTCCTCCTTCTCTATCCTCCTTAGAATCACCATTTCACTAATATTTATGTGTCTGGCATCATTTAAACTGAGATTTAAAAGCACAAAGATCAGTCAGATGTTAACTGATGAAGGGCCAAACTTAGAATGATTAATGGCGCCAATTTCGGAACGTCCTTGACACTGCGCATGCGCAGTAGGGGCGAAGTGTGGAGGGCCTTTCAGGACATGTTTTCTTTAGTTTTAGATGCAAATTTTGGGGATTGGGGGGGCAAAATTTGTGTTTGGCCCTATATTTTAAGAGTTAGCACCAGCTATGTCTGGGTCATTGGTACAGTATAAAAATATAGAAATTTTGGGTGGGGCAAAAATTCTTGCTTGCCCTTCCCGTAATGACGATAAATATTGCCCCTCGAACTTCTCTTGAACAAATTTGAGTCTACACCTCAAAAGGAAGCTGTATACCACATATCAAGTCTCTGCTACTGTTGGTTTATGAGAAGATTTTTTAAAAATTTGGGGCTTTTTGGCCCCCACACCCTCCTCAATATGAGCAGAAACCCAATTTGAAGAATAACCCAAATGCCCCTATATAACCACTACTCAAGTGAAATTTCATTAAAATGTGGCCAGTCGTTTGGATGAAAAAGACCCAAACACCACCTTCACGACGTATGATGGACAAAAAGTGATCAGAATAGCTCACCCTTACTTTCAGTCAGGTGAGCTAAAAAGGCCGTAATGGGCAGAAAAGTCAAATGTGCTGCACATATGAGAAAAAACTCAAGGGGGTGGAAAGCAATGAGGCTGGGGTAGCAAAACAAGAATGAGTCTACATTAAGCAATCCATCTGCATAGGATACATTGTCAATCCTTGAGCCCCTCAGGAGTGACAAAAATAGCCCGACCATCATGCTTTTTCTTTAGTTGATCATAATGTAAAATGTGGAGCTCCCCTATGAAGCCCCTGAAGCACCTTGAAGCCTATGTGAATTAATCTTAGTTACACACCTCTAGAGGGTACTGAATGTTAAAAAATTTATAGTAATTTATATATTTTTTATACTTACCAATGACCCAGACTTAGCTGGTGCTAACTCCACAAAAACCAGGGCCAAACACAAATTTTGCCCCCCAATCCCCAAAATTTGCATCCAAAACAAAAAGAAATCATGTCCTAAAGGACCTCCATAGTACGACTCTACTGCGCATGCGCAGTGACGCAGTCGTCCCAAAATTGGCGCCAAATATCATTCTTACTGGCAGTGCCTGGTCAGCGCTATGTACTCAGCGGGGAGGCAAGAGTTCCCAACTCAGGGAGGGCCATCCCCGTCTGGGTCATTGGTAAGTATAAAAAATATATAAATTACTATAAATTTTTTAACATTTTTATACTGTACCAATGACCCAGACTTAGCTGAATAGTAAACAGGCTGGAGGGCCTAGGACATAGAGGAAAATCCAATAAGCTCAATTATAAGATAAAGAGGTAACCCCTTAAGGAGAAAAGGAGTATTAGGCTTTACATGTATCTTTCTTATTTAATATTTAAATTAGAAAGATACACTACCCTTAATAATTGAGCACAATAACATTCATGTTCTCTATTAACATCCAGTATAACCTTTATACTAATTATTTTTAAAACAAGCCAATAAATAAAGTAGTCCAGAGAATTGAGACTCTTTATAATCATTTAAAAGTGTCCGAGTATTGTATATTAAAGCCCGTTTGACACTTGACATATACAAATGCTTCACACCGAGCTACACTTTAAAAATAAGACATGAATGAAATTAAACATTAATATTACACTTTAAAACCATCCCGGAAGCGACTCAGAAATACTGTCTTGGAGGAGGCATTCCCTTGCTTTTCACTATAAAGCAGGTGACCTAAGGGAACACCCGCCCCCCCCCTTCCCCTTGCCCTGGGTCAAATAGCCCAGAGCGAAGAGGGCAGCCGGACGGAGTCACTGCCGGAACAGAAAGCCTGCATAACTATAGTTGCAACTGTTTAGTGGACGACATTCTGAGCAACAGATAACGGACCTAAACAATGCAGGTCTCCAGAAATGGACTCAATATTTCTGAGATAAAAATTAGTAAATGTGGATGGCTGAGACCAATAAGCAGCCTTCATTAAATCTGTAATAGCAACACTATTAGCATAAGCCCAGGAAGTAGAAAGAGCTCTTACTTCATGAGCAGAAATCTTAAGCACAGACTGCTGAGAAGAAGATAAATCTTCATACGCAGTACAGATAGTTAACTGAATCCATCTAGCAATAGAATGGACTGAAATGTCCTTTCTATTAGGCATCAAAGACAGAAAGAAACGTTTCCGTCCCTTTCTGATGAACTGAGATCTCTGTTTATAGATACGTAGTGCTCTAACAGGACAGAGTAAAGGCCTACGCCCGTCTGAAGACGGAAGAGCCTTAATAACAATAGGTTCCGGATATTTATTAGGAGCCTGATTCTTAGCTAAAAAACCGACATTAGTAGTGAAGGTGATAGTGTTCCCAACACTACGATAATGAGAATCATCCACCGATAGTGCATGAAGCTCACTGACTCTTCTGGCAGAAGAGAAAGCTAAGAGAAAAGCTGTCTTATAAGATAAGAATTTGAAATCTACTGTCCCAAGAGGTTCAAATGGCTTTTCCTTCAATTTAAGGAGAACCCAAGCTAAATTCCACTTAGGAATTAATCTAAGAGTTCTGGGTCTATTTATCGAAAAGTTTCTAACCAATTTCGATAAAGAGACATTAGATCCAATTTGTAAACTATCATGATGTGCATAGGTATCAGATAACATAGATCTATAACCCTTTATAGTAACAGGTTGCAGTTTGATTTCGTCAAACAAGTATACTAGAAAGTTAGCAATGTCTGGTATAGAGGGATCAAATATATCAACAGAATGATCCCTACACCAACGACGGAAAACCTTCCACTTAGCCGCATAGTTTAGCGAAGAGGAGGTCCTCCTACAGTTAGAAATCGCGTCCACTGCTCGTCCTGTAAAGTGCTTGCCATGCAAGAAGGACCGCACAACGGAAAAACGTGAAGGTTGAGACCTTGCGGGTTGTGATGCAGTTGGCGCGATTTCCCCTGCCAAAGAAGATCCTCTCGTGGAGGGAGCTTCCGCGGTAGGTCCCACAACAGACACCTGAGTAGATTTATCCATGGTCTCTGTGGCGACAGAGATGCTACCAACAGAATCTTGCATTGAGATTGTTTTATCTTTAGCAATACTTGTTGAATTAACGGCGCTGGAGGATACGCATATCCTATCATTCCGTCCCAAGGGATCGATAGAGCGTCTACTGCAAATGCTCTTGGATCGGGACACGGGGACACATACGTCTGCAACTGATTGTTGAGATGTGTCGCAAATAAGTCTATCATTGGCCGTTCCCATTGGTAGCAAATCTGATTGAATACTTGTTTGTTGAGAGTCCACTCCGACGGCAACAAGCGACCCTTTCGTGAAAGGGAGTCTGCTAGCACATTCAGACGACCTGGTATGTGACGGACCGAAAGAAGAACGTGATGTTCCAATGCAAACAGAAGGATTCTTTCCGTTAGATTGAACAACGGAACTGAATGAGTGCCTCCCTGATTCCGTATATACGCCACTACAGTCGTATTGTCGGATAGGATTTGGACATGAGCATCGTGAATAATGTCCATCCAGTGACGTAACGCAAGCCAAATTGACATCATTTCCTTGATGTTTATGTGCTTGCACAGGAATTGCGGATCCCAAAGACCCTGGCATCTCGAATCCGTTGGGATTAATGATGCACCCCAACCTGTTTGACTGGCATCCGTCATAATGGTAAAACTCGGATCCGGCAACTGCAGCGGAACTCCTTGAGTTAACCACTGAATGTTTGCCCAAGTCTGAATCTCTTGTTTCACTTGATCTGACAAGAGAACGTCTACATCGAGCGAATGAATTTTCACACTCCAATTCTGAGTCAGGAAAATTTGAAGAGGCCGTGTGCGTAGCCGTCCCATCGGAATGAGATCCGCGGCGGCTCCGCACAGACCTATCAGTCTCATAAATTCTCTCGCTGTGACTTTGTCTGTATTTAGACAATAGCGAGCGTAACAACTGACTAATTTCGCTCTGGTTAACGGCAGACGAACGAGATTGTTGTGCGTCTCGAAGCTCATTCCCAGATGAGTGAATGACTTGGACGGCACCAGATCCGACTTCTCTTCGTTTACTATGAAACCGAGACGTCGGAGCAATAGAAGAAGATTCTGAACATCGTTCTGAAGCGTTAACTCGTTGCCGTACCTCTGAAGAATGTCGTCCAGGTAGGCCGACGTTACCGCAGACGAATGAGCTCGGAAGTAGATCATTACCGAGTTCATTACCCGAGTGAAAGCCCAGGGTGCTAGATTCAATCCGAAGCACATGGCCCGGAACTGATACACCACTCCTAGGACTGCGAAGCGTAGATACTTTCGGAATGTCGGATGTACCATGACGTGAAAGTACGCATCTTTGAGATCTATGCTCGTTGCATAATCGTTCACCCGAATACTCGCTCTGACCGATCGAATCGTCTCCATATAAAACTTCGGAGCGACGATCAGCTTGTTTATCCAGCTCAAATCTATGACTGGACGGAACGAGCCGTCTGGTTTCGGAACCAGAAACAGATGGCTGTAGAATCCCAGCGATTCCTGGTTTTCTACGACCTCTACCGCGTTCTTCATTAAAAGAGACTGCACCTCTGATAGCAGAGCGTCTCTTTTCTGAGGGTTTGACGGAAGATGAGTCCACTTTGGACTTCGAGTTAAAGGAGGCTTTCGTTTGAAGGATATCTTTAGACCTTCCGAAGTCACTCCTCTCACCCACGGGTCGTCCGTAATCGACGCCCACTCTTGAGAAAAACTCGACAACCTTCCGCCAACCGGAACGCGATAGAGGTTTGAGCCATCACCTCCTGGATCTGCGAGGCCTGCGGTAGGAGAAACCACGTCTTCCACGACCCGCACCTCGCCTCGTCGACCTCGGGGCGTCCGACCGATTGTCCCGGCCTGAAGGACGTCCCGAACGAGAGTCGCTATCCTGACGGTCTCTCGAATAAGAGCTAGAGGACGCACCGGAACCTCTATAGGCACCTCTCTTGGGCGGATAAGACCCAGAAGTGCCCGCCTTATTCGTGTCTGCTGTATCCGACCTTTTAGGAGCGGATCTGAACAACAGAGAATCACTAGCTTTCTTTTTAATATTATCATAAATAGCGGAAAGCTTGCCGTCAAAGAGAAGATCTCCTGAGACCGAAGCGACTCTAAGAGAGTTCTTCACCTTAGAATCCACTAGTGTGGATGTAGACAGGGCTGCGTCACGTCTAACCAACTCCAAATTTGCCACTGAAAGGGCGGAGTTACACGTGGAATAAGCTACTGCCCTTGAAAGAAGTCTTAAGGAGGATTGTATATCCTGAAACTCTTCCCCTTGAAGACGCAGTGATAACGCCTTCGTAAGGTGATCTGCGTAAGATAAGGCATCTAAATTGGCTCTGTTAGACGCAATAGCTGTTTCCACCACTGCGGTTGGAATAGAAGCTGACGACGGTAATGATAGCTCTAAGTCTTCCGCCTCGTCGTCCATACGCAGAGGAACTCTCGGTATACCCTGACCTGCCGTGTCGAATTTATTCCTTGCATTAATGAAAGGCAGGTTGAGAGTATTTGCGGACAAGAAGCCTGCTTTCCCTGTCCTGGAAGCAAGTTTAAAAATAGCGTCGTTCAATAATTCAAATGTTCTTGCAACATTATTGGACTGCGACGGAAACTCGGGAGCGATGTCCCTGAACCGCTCGAAAAAATCAGAGTCCAATGATGCTATAATTCTCCTGTCCGGAAGCGCAGCAGTCTGGCCCGACGGAACAACTTGAGGAAGAAAGTGCTGGATGAAGTCTACGGCAGCTTTGTGTTGTTCCGAAAGGGATAGCTCCAATTCATCCGTATCCCTTTCACCATCCGGTCGGACCTCCCGATGTTCCCGGTCGTCCGCCCCCGATGCTTCGGCGGAGCGTACCGACCCAGCGTCGTCGGATAATTCTCGATCCGACACCGTCTCTGTCGGCTGCTGGGATGCTGCGATAAGCTGTGCTATCTGCACTAGAATGTCCGACGTCGAGACCTGCGGAGGAGCGGTCTTTCGCTGCTTTGCCGAGGGCAGCTCCGCATCAGATGGCTCCCGCATACTTTTCCTATGCGAACGTCCGGAGTCCATCGGTCTCGAATCCCTGGCTGCCGGATGGTGTGACCTGGTCGCCGAATAATCCTTCATCGGCGAAGCTGGCAAAATATCGGAGGTCACGCAGCCAAGGTGCGGTCGTGTGCGCCGGCGAGAAGAGGAAGCCTTAACAGTCTCTGCGGACTGCTTATACAACGGAGCGTCCCGAGCGACGGACGTATGCTCCGCTAAAGACACATTTTGTACCACAACATCTGGTCCCAGATGTTGTTGTACGAGAGAGGGGCCTCTCTCGCTCGCGGCCCGGCTGGACCTGGACGAGCTAGGAACCGGACTAAAAGGCTTCCTCCGTTCTCGTTCACTATCCGCCGTCACTGGGTGTGCATCTATTATTTTTATAGTGCTCGCATCACCCAAAATTTCCTCTTGGACCGCATCGGACGAACCCGGCTGCCGAACCATTCGGTGAATGGACGCTACACCGGGCGAGCTAGCGGACGACATTTGTCTAATCTCCATGAGCACTTTTGCCGCTAGCTCTGTATTTAATTGTGACGACGGACGCACACTTGAAGAAGATAACATGGAAACATCACCCTGTTCTGGTTCCTCTGAAATAGAAACTGAGAGAGTAGAGTGACCTTGTGGAGAAAGAGCCGGCATCGCTCTTTCTCCAGAAACATCATATCGTGACACACGTTTCCAATGTTTCTCATCCCAATGTTCACATACAGGACAGGGATTAATGCGAGAACACTGACTACAATTAATGCAATAATCATGAAAGTCAGAGGAAGATTTCTTCCTATTACAATTTGAACAAGTTCCCTTCATTGTGAAAGAACAACAATAAGTCCTAGTTACTCGCAAAAACCCCTGACACAAAGATACATAATAACATGATCCATTAATAAATGAAAAAACAATTGCAAAACAAAATAATTTTGAAAAAATATTTTTTCAGAGAAGCCCAAGTTGCTGAAAAGTAACGTTGAGCCCTGATGGATCCGATGGCAAAGTGTGGTCAAAAATTTTAAAATTATATAAAATAATTAATGAGACACTTTCGGATAATATAAATGTATCTTATAATGAGATAAACTACCTCAAAGGCAAACAGCCCCCCTCAAAAAAGGCTGTTGCCAATGAAAACAAACAGTGTAAACACAGAAGAAAACATGACTCCAGGCACTGAAAAAACTGGCCCGGAATCAGTCATCAATTACACTCTATCTGATGCAAAACAGAGACTCCCAGGGGAGAATCTGCAGAACATCAGATAGAAGATGCAGAACACAAACGTTATACACCCATGGGTGAAAACGTAACTATGGGGAAAATAACAGAAAACATTCTGTAACCAAGCAACTCTCCCAGGGAATTTTTAGAAATGAAACTTCTCAAAAATATGCCAAAAGCATGGGAGAATTGCAAGGGGGGACTTTAGAAGGTTAGGGGAGAGGAAACACTGAATAAGCAGTGCAACAATTAGCAAGAATGACAACAAGAGGCGTTTGCCTCGAAAATAGGCAACTTAACATAATTTCAACAAAAAATTTTAAGTACAGCCCTGATTATTTTTTTGCCACTTCTTTTTTCCTCTCCTCCTTCTATCCTCCTTAGAATCACATTTTCTCCAAGAATTACGTGTCTGGCATCCTTTAAACTGAGATTTACAAGCACAAAGATCAGTGAGATGTTGACTGATGAAGGGCCAAACAGAGAATGATATTTGGCGCCAATTTCGGGACGACTGCGTCACTGCGCATGCGCAGTAGAGTCGTACTATGGAGGTCCTTTAGGACATGATTTCTTTTTGTTTTGGATGCAAATTTTGGGGATTGGGGGGCAAAATTTGTGTTTGGCCCTGGTTTTTGTGGAGTTAGCACCAGCTAAGTCTGGGTCATTGGTACAGTATAAAAATACAAAATTTCTAAGTCTTTAGCTACATGGCCAATTCTGACTCCCATTGGGAGCCCAAATATTAACCCAGGTTCTCGATTTGAGATGTTGTATACCAAATATGAATGCATTCTGACTGGAGGATCTGAAGAAGAAGATTTTTAAAGAAATTTCCTCATATTGTCCCTGAGTTAAAATTCAGGCTACCATACTGAGCCCAAATATTAATCCAGGAAACCAATTTGAACAAAATTGAATTTGGCTCCCCTAGAGATGTTGTATACCAAATATGAGAGCATTCTGACAAGTGGATCTGAAGTAGAAGATTTTTTGAAGAAATTTACTCATATTGCACCATTGTTAAAATTTAGGCTACCATAGTGAGCCCAAATATTAATCTATGGACACCATTTGAACAAACTTAAATCTGACCTCCCTAGAGATGTAATTAATACTAATACTAATACTAATAATTCTTTATTTCAGACACAGTGGTCCATAGAACACACAAAAGAACATATAAAAAAAAAAAAAATAAATAAATAATCTATATATATATATAAATATATATGTTTACAATGGTAGCATCACACAAATATATATATATACCAAATATGAAAGAATTCTGACAAGTGAATCTGAAGAAGATTTTTGAAGAAATTCCCTCATATTGTACTAAGTTAAATTTCAGGTTCCCATATGCAGCCCAAATATTAACCCAGGCACTCGACTTGAATAAACTTGAATCTGACCCCCCTAGAGATGTTGTATACCAAATATGAAAGCATTCCGACTGGTGGATCTGAAGAAGAAGATTTTTAACCCTTTACCCAACAAATCGCCCGTGTAATATGCAAATTCAGCAGTTGAAAAAATATTATTTTTCAAAAAATTTCAACAAAACCATACCATGTGACCCCTTGTTGGAACGAGCTCGTCGAGCTCGTTCCAACGAGGGGTCACATGATATGTATTTTTTTAAACTTTTTGAAAAATTAAAAAAAATGATATTTAAAATAATAAATTTTGATATTGTCTGTGTTGGGTAAAGGGTTAAGGCAATTTCCTCATATTGCACTAAGTTACAATTTGGGCTACTATAGCGAACCTAAATATATAACTAGGGACCCAATTTGAACAAACTTGAATCTGCACCCCTAGAAATATATACCAAATATGAAAGTATTCTGACTGGTGGATATGAAGAAGAAATTTTTTTTTAAATTATCCCCCATACTGCACTAAGTTAAAATTTGGGCTTCCATACGAAGCCCAAATATTAACCTAGGGACCTGGTTTGAACAATCTTTAATCTGACCCTCATAACAATGATGTATACCAAACATTAAAAGATTCTGACTGGTGGTTTTGAAGAAGATTTTTAAAGAATATTTCCGATATTTCCCGAAGTTAAAAATTCGGGGTCCAGCATTGGGACTAAATATGAACCAATGGGCTTCATTTTAACACACTTGTATCTGACCACCATATGGATGCTGTAAAGCAAATATCTAAAGATTCTGAACACTGGTTTGGGAGAAAAGATTTTAAAAAGTTTTTGCAAACATGCTGACTCAGCATTTTTTCGATGCCCTCTACAGAACACCTTAACAAAACCGATGGCAATTTTGTTTTACCATTCCATTCTACTGATCCTAAGGAAGCTTCACACCAAATAACAGCTCTCTGTTCCATGTGGTTTGGAAAATATGGGCATTTGAAAATATTTTTAGCTCCTAGGGTTCCCACGAGGCATTTTTTTTTTTTTTGCATAAATCAAGTACTTATGACCCATTAATACTTCATATCAAATTTGGTTCTCATCAGCCTCTCAGTTTGGAAAGTTAAAAAATTTATAGTAATTTATATATTTTTTATACTTACCAATGACCCAGACTTTGCTGGTGCTAACTCTAAAATATCTAGGGCCAAACACAAATTTTGCCCCAGCAATCCCCAAAATTTGCATCAAAAACCGAAAAATAGATGTCCTATATGGTCCTCCATACTTTTACTCCTCTGCGCATGCGCAGTGTCAAGGAGGTCTCGAAACTGGCGCCAAATGTCATTCTTACAACCAGTGCAGGTATGAGTTCCCAACTCATGGGAGGGCCATCCCCGTCTGGGTCATTGGTAAGTATTAAAAATATATAAATTACAATAAATTTTTTAACATTTTTATACTGTACCAATGACCCAGACTTAGCTGAATAGTAAAAAGGTTGGAGGTTGGAGGGCCTAGGACATAAAGGATAAATCCAAATCCAATAGACTCAATTACATATAACAGAATTATCCCCTCAAGGAGAAAAGGAGAGATAGACTTTACATGTATCTTTCTTATTTGTATGAAAAAAGAAAGACACAACACCATTTTGTAATTGAGCACAATAACATCAATGATCTCTATTAACATCCAGTATAACCCTTTATACTAACATTTTTTAAAGGAAAGCCAATAAATAAAGGAAGTCCAGAGAAATGAGACTCTTATACTCATTTAAAAGTGTCCGAGGATTGTATATTAACGCCCGATTAACACGTGACATATACAAATGCTTCACAAGGAGCAACACTTTAAAAATATTACATGGATGAGTAAACATTAGCTTTACACTTTAAAACCATCGCGGTACCGACTCGGAATTACTGACTCCAAGGGAGGTATTCCCTTGCTTTACACTATAAAGCAGGTGACCTAAGGGTACACCTGCCCCCCCCCCCACTTCCCCTTGCCCTGGATCAAATACTCCAGAGCGAAGAGGGCAGCAGGACAGAGTCACTGCCGAAACCGAAAGCCTACATACGAATAGTTGCAACTGTTTAGTGAACGACATTCTGAGCAACAGATAACAGACCTAAACAATGCAGATCTCCAGAAATGGACTCAATATTTCTCAGATACAAATTCGTGAAAGTGGAGGGCTACGACCAATATGCAGCCCTCATTAGATCTGTAATAGCAACACTATTAGCGTAAGCCCACGATGTAAAAAGAACTCTTACTTCATGAGCTGAAATCTAAAGCACAGACTGCTGAGTTGAAGATATTTATCATAAGCAGTACGGATAGATAATTGAATCCATCTAGCCATAGAATGGACCGAAATGTGGAGGAAGCTTCCACGGCATATCCCACAACAGACTCCTGAGTAGATTAATCCACGGTCTTTGTGGAGATAGAGATGCTACCAACAGAATTTTGCATTGAGAATATTTAACTTGAGCAATGTCTGCTGAATCACTGCGCTGAAGGATACGCATATCCTATCATTCCATCTCCCAAGATCGATAGAGAGTTTACTGCAAACGCTCGAGGATCCGAACCTGGTGACACATACGTCTGCAACTGAATGTTGAGATGCGTCACAAATAAGTCCATCATTGACCGTTCTCATTGGTAGCAAATCATGATTAAATACTCGTTGATGTAAGTCCATTCTGATGGCAACAAGCGGTCCCTCCGTGAAAGGGAGTCCGCTAATACGTTCAGACGACCCGGACTATGACGGATCGATTGAAGAATTGAAGTTCTAGTACAAACAGAAGGATTCATTCCATTAACTTGAATAACAGAATGGAATGAGTGCCTCCCTGGTTCCGAAAATACGCTAATATCGTCGAATTGGCGGAAAGAATTGCACGTGAGCATTCTGAATAATATTCATTCAATGACGTATCGCAAGCCAAATTGACATCATTGTTGATGTTTATGTGCTTGATTAGGAACTGTGGATCCCAAAGACCCTGGCACTACAAATCCGTTGGGCTCAATGTTGCGTCTCAACCTGTTTGACTGGTATCTGTCGAAACTGAAAAACTCGGATCCGGCCATTGCAGTGGAACTCCCTGAATTAACCACTGAATAAATGCCCAGGTCTGAATCTCTTGATCACTTGATTGACAAGAGGATGTCCATATCGAGTGAATGAATCTTCACCCTCCAATTCTGGATCAGAAAATTGGAGAGGACGAGTGCACAGCCGCCCCATCGGAATAAAATCTGTGGCAGCTCCGCACAACCTATCATTCTCATGAAATCTCTCGCTGTAACTTTGTCTGAATGAAGACAATAGTGAGCGTAACAACTGATTAATTCGCTCTGGTTAACGACAGACGAACGAGATTGTTATGCGTCTCGAAGCTCATCCTCCGGTGGGTGAATGACTTGGACAACACCAGGTCCATCTTCTCCTCATTTACTTATGAAACCGAGATGTCAGAGCAATAGAAGCAAATTCTGCACATCGTTCTGAAGCATTATCTCATTGCTGTGCCTCTGAAGAATGTCGTCCAGGTAGGCCGATGTTACCGCAGACGAATGAGCTCAGAAATGAGTCATTACTGAGTTCAGTATTCGAGTGAAAACCCAGGGCGCTAGATTCAGACCGAAGCACATTGCTCGGAGCTGATACGCAACTCCTATGACGGCGAAGCGAAGATACTTTCTGCACGCCTGATGTACCATGACGTGAAAGTACGCATCTTGAGATCTATGCATGTAGCATAGTAGTTCACCCAAAAACTCGCTCTGAACGATCGGATGGTCTCCATATAAGAAACTTGATCAGCTTGTTAATCCAGCTCAGATTTATGAGTAGGCAGAACGAGTCGTCTGGTTTCGGAACCAGAAACAGATGGTTGTAGAACCTGGGATTCCTGGATTTCTACAATCTCTATCGCTGACTTCTCCCGAAGAGACTGGACTTCTGATGGAAGCGAGCCTCTTCCCTGCGTATTTGACAGAAGCTGAGTCCATCTTGGACTTCGAGTTTAGCGGAGGTTTTCGTTTCAAAGGACAGTTTAGTCCTTCCGAAATCACCCCTCGAGCCCAAGGGACGTCTGTAATCGACTCCCAATTGGTTGAGAAAACTTGACAGTCTTCCGCCCACTGGAACACGGTAGAGGTTACACCATCACCTCCTGGTCCTGCGAGGCTTGCGGAAGGAGAAACCATGTCCTCCACGGCCCACACCTCGCCCCGTCGACCTAGGGGTGTCTGACCGGTTGACTCGGGCAGAATTACAACCCCTATCTGATTCGCTATCCTGACAGTCTCTAGAGTAAGACCTAGAGGACGCAAAGGAACATCTATAGAAACTTCCCTTGGACGTATTCGTCCCAGAAGTACTGGTTTGAATAGCAGAGAGTCTGAAGCTTTCTTAGTTATCTGATACTTGATTGCGAAAAGCTTGCCGTCGAAGAGAAGCTCTCCGGAGACTGGAGCGACTCTAAGAGAGTATTTCACCTTACTATCCACGCGCGTGGACGCAGCCAGGGCCGCGTCACATTAACCAACTCCAGATTTGCCACTAAAAGGGCAGAGTTAAACGTGGAGAATGCTATGGCCCTCGAAAGTACTCTTAAGGAAGTAGATACATCCTAGAATTCCTTTCCATCCAGATGTAAGGATAACACTCTGGTAAGGTGATCTGCGTACGATAATGCGTCTAAGGTAGCCCTATTAGACGATATTGTCGTTTCCAATATCGTGGTTGGAATTGACATAGACGATGGTATAGACAGTACTAGGTCTTCGGACTGGTCGTCTAGATGCAGAGTAACTCTCGGAATGCCCTGTCCTGCCGTTTCGAATTTATTCCATGAATTGATGAAAGGCAGATGTAGAGCATTTGCCGATAAGAAACTGGACCTGCCCGTTTTGGTAGCAAGTTATATATAGCGTCATTCAATAGTTCAAATGTCTGTGAGACATTACTGGGCTGTGTCGAAAACTCAGGGACAATGCCCCTAAATCGATTAAAGAATTCTGTGTCCAGTGGCGATATCAATCTCTTATTCGGCAACGCAGCATTTTGGTCTGGAGGAACAACGTCAGATGATAATGCCGGATATACTCTACGGCAATTATGTTGTTCCGAAAGGGAAAATTGCAACTCCTTCATATCCCTTAGCCATCCTGTAGGACAACTTGTAAATCTTGGTTGTCCGTGCATGAACCTGCAGCGGAACATACCAACCCAGCTTCCTCAGATAATTCCTGATCCGACAGAGTTTCTGTCGGATGCTGCGATAATTGTGCTATCTGCGATAGCACATCCGTAACAGAGGCCTGTGGAGCTGAGGTCTTACAGGATTTAGCCGCTGGGAGCTCCTTGGACATTGACACGTGCATACATCTTTATGCGAACGGTCGGAGTATGAAGGCCTCGTATCCTTGGCTACCGGATGAAGTGACCTGGTCGCCGTGGAATCCCTGGCCGGCGAGATTAGTTGAATATCACTGGTCACATAGCCAATGTGCGGTCATGTGTGCTGCCGTGAGGATGAGGAAGCTGATAGAGCAGTCAACCCAGACTGTCTATATAATGGAGCGTCCCGAGCGGTGGACGTATGCTCCGACTGAGGAACGTTATGTACCACAACATCTGGACCCAGATGTTGTTGTACGAGAGAGGGACCTCTCTCACTCGCAGCCCGGATGGACCTGGACGAGCTAGGAACCAGACTAATAGGCTTCCTCCATACCATCCTCGTATCCATCGTCACTGGGTGTGCACAATGTATTTTATAGTGCTCGCATCACCCAAATCTCCTATCTGGACCGCAATGGACGAACCCGGGTGCCGAGCCATTCGGTGAATGGTTGCTACACCGGGCGAGCTAGCGGACGCCAAAGCCGTCGATCCTACTTGGGACCTCTTAGGCAATTGACGTACGTATCTACATGAGCACTTTTACCGCAAGCTCTTCATTTGACCGTGACGATGGAAGCACACTTTTCGAAGACATCACGGTAACATCACCCTGCTATGCTCCTCAATGAGGCCTGTGGAGCCGCGGTCATGCGTGATTAGCCGCTGGAAGCTCCAGGGACATTCATTCCTGCATTTATATAATATGCGAACATCCCAACTGGAAAGGCCTTGTGTCCTTGGCTAGCAGATGGAGTGACCTGGACGACGTATATTCCCTGGTCAGTGAAGCAGGAGCTCCAGGGATGTTCATACCTGCATTTATATAATATGCAAACGTCCCCTGGAAATCTGTGGTCACATAGCCAAGGTGTGGTCCTGTGTGCTGACGTTAGGATGAGGAAGCCAATAGAACAGCCGCGTCCGACTGTCTATGCGATGGTGCATCCCGAGCAGGAGGAGTGGACGTATGCTCCAACTAAAAAACGAACATACAACAACATCGTGGCGCAGATGTTGATGTAAGAGAGAGGGAGCCTCTCTCGCTCGCGGTCCTGGATGAGCTAGGAACCGGACTAACAGGCTTCCTCCGTACCATCCTCTGATCTGTCGTCACTGGGTGTGCACGTATTTTTATAGTGCTCGCATCACACAAATCTTCCTGGACCGCAATGGATGAACCTGGGTGCTGAGCAATTTGGTGAATGGTCGCGTCACCAGGTGGGTTAGCGGACACCAAAGCCATCAATCCTACTAGGGAACTCCAGGCAATTGACGTATCTGCATGAGTACTTTTGCCGCTAACTCTTCATTTGATTGTGACGACGGAAGCACACTTCTGGACGACATCACGGAAACATCTTGATCCTCTGAAAAAGAGAGTGAAAAACTATAGTGACCTTGCAGAGAGAGGACCGGCATGGTCCTCTCCCCGCTAACAACATACCGTGACACACGTCTCCAATGTTTGTCATCCCAGTTGATACACACTGAACAAGGGTTAGTGCGAGTACATTGACTACAATTAATACAGAGATCATGAGAATCAGAGGAAGATTTCCTCCCATTACAATTTGAACAATAATCTTTCACTGTGAAAAATGTAAACAGTCATAGTACTCGCACTAAACCTTGAAACAAAGACACATAATAAATTAATCCATTATAACATTACGAAAAAATAATTCAAAAAGGAAAAATTTTTTGAACAAATTTTTTCAGAAGAGCCCAAGTTCCCAATGGGAATGATGAGCCCAAATGGATCCAACAAAAGCCAAAGTGTGGACAAAAATTTTAAATCATTTAAAAAAATTAATGTAACACTTATGAACAATATTAAAGTATCTTGCTATGAACTGAACTAAGCAGAAGACAAGTAATCACTATCAGAAGTAACTGTTGTCAACCTGAACAAAAAGTGTAAACAAACCGGAAACATGACTCCAGGCACTGGTAAACATGGCCCGAAATCAGTTACCAATTTAAACACTATCTGATACAAAACAAAGGCATCCAGAGAAGAAGCTGTAGAACATCAGATGGTAGATGCAGACCAAAATGCCTAAACACCCAAGGGTAAACATGGGGGAAAAAAACAGAAAATAATTCTGTTTCCAAGCCAAAATTCCCAAGAAATTTTAGTAATAAACATTACAAAAAATAAGCCAAAAGCATGGGAGAATAGCTAGGGGGGAATAAAGGAAAGGGAGAGAGGAAACACTGATCAAACAATGGAACATTCATAGCAAGAATGACCACAACAGGGTCATGCCTCGAAAATAGGTAACATGAAATAATTTCGTAAAAAAATAATTATAAGTTACAGCCCTGAACATTTCCTTCCACTGTTTCTTCCTCTCCTCCTTCTAGTTCCTCCTTATATCCACCATTTCTCTCATAATTATGTGTCTGGCATCATTTAAACTGAGATTTACAAGCACAAATATCAGTAAGATGTAACTGAATTGAGGGCCAAACAAAGAATGACATTTGGTGCCAATTTCGAGACCTCCTTGACACTGTGCATGCGCAGAAGAGTAAAAGTATGGAGGACCATACAGGACATCTATTTTTTGTTTTTTGATGCAAATTTTGGGGATTGGGGGGGGGAGGACAAAATTTGTGTTTGGCCCTAGATATTTTAGAGTTAGCACCAGCTAAGTCTGGGTCATTGGTACAGTATAAAAATTTAGAAATTTTGGGTGGGGCAAAAATTCTTGCTCCTCCTTTAACGATGACAAATATTGCCCCTCGAACTTCTTTTGAACAAACTTGAGTCTACATCTCAAAAGGAAGCTGTATACCAAATATAAAGTCTCTGCTACTGCTGGTTCCATGAGAAGAATTTCAAAAAAATTGGAGCATTTTGGCCCCCACCCCCTCCTCAATATGAGCAGACACCCAATTTGAAGAAAAACCCAAATGCCCCTATATAACCACTACTCATGTGAAATTTCATTAAAATGTGGCCAGTGATTTGGGAGAAAAAGGCCCAAACACCGCCTTCACAATGGACGCTGGACGGTGAACAGTTCACTCTGACTTTCAGTCAGGTGAGCTAACAAACAAACGAAGACTAACTATGAGTGCCCAGCCACAGAAAGCCATAAACCCATAAAGCAACGACGGACAGAAATTTTTCTTAGATTTGAGTTTTCATAATCATGTGATCTTGGCCTTTATCATTCAGACTGTATTGTGCTCTACAGAACATCTTCTCTTTGTCCTTTACATTTGTGTGAAGTTTCATGAAAATGCACCTGTGCTATTATAGAGTTAGGACAAAAACACAATTTTCTGGATGAACAAACCATTTTTTTCAAATATTAGAGTTTTCATAATCATCTGACCTTGACCTTTGTCATTTGGACCTGGTGGTGGTGCACAACACACTTCCCGTTGTCCTTTACCCTTATGTGAAAATCTGCCCAGCAATTATAGAGATATAACTTAGACATAATTGTCCAGACAGACCCTGGAAAGTCTGACTTGACCTTTGGCTCTGAGACCTGGTGGTGTTACCCAACACTCCTTCCCTTTGTCCTTTACCCTTGTGTGAAGTTTTGAGAAAATCCACCTAGCCATTATAGAGTTATGATTAAGAAACAATTTTCTGGATGGACAAGATTTGACAGTCTCCCTTCAGGGGCATAAAAACTACTATACCTGTAGTTTTAGTTTCTGTACATTATTATCAGCATCCCACACTATAACACAATTATCATAAGCACCTGATGCTAACATCAAACCTGTAATTACATCAATGAGGAGAAAGTGTTAAAAATATAATGTTGCTGATTTTTTTTTATGACAGTTTAGAGTCTTTCTAAGAATAAAACTAGGTTTTTGTGTATTTATGCTGCTAATTGTTGTATTATACTGGCAACTCGGTACAACACAAGTCAGTTAAAAAAAAAAAGGCAAAACAATTTAACCATTCTAGACAAGTATTATTCACCATCCTGAGGAAGTGTTAATAGTACAAAAAGGACAGGAGGGAGGGGGTTTCCACTTCTTGACAATTTTTATCCTTTCCCCTAATTGTAATGCTCATAACCAGCCAGCACTAACTTATGGCTTCCTTATTGGAATGAACTCATTGAGCTCAATGAGGGGTCATAAGTACTGATCTGAGAATCACACATTTTTTAAAAAATCGAATCTCAAATCGAATCGATATCGATATCAAATCGAATCTTAATAGACAAGTTATTTAATATTGCACCAAATGGAAGCTACAGTACTCTGCGATGACCCTTATTAGACTGACTGACACCTTAAACACAGTAAATAAATATTCTCTGTAACACCGTCGCTGAAACAGCTAGGCCCATCATCCATAGTTTTAGTTTTTGAAGGCTTAACTTGTTACTATTCACGTTTTTAAGAACGTGAATAGTAACAATTTAAGCCTTCAAAAACTAAAACTATGGATAATCTTTCGGGCAACTACTTACCTAACAATTAACCATTGTCAATTACTCAATTAAAGCCAACATGAATGAATTGTCTAATGTCAATTTTATTCAATTTTTGTTAGAAATGTAACAAATTGAAGTTAGTATGAGAGATTTGGAAAAATCAAATCTTAAGACTGATTGGGAATCGATCTCGAAGCAGACGTATGGTATCGATATTCAATCGAATCTTGAATATTCGCAGGACCCTAGTCATAAGCCATGTTTTTTGAGGCAAAAATTCAATTATTTATTTAGTTTTGAACTACTAAAATAAAATTCATGTTTCTCAGACAATTCTCCCTCAATTTTGTGATGAGGGAGGGATTTTTTTTTTCAATCGACAAAATAGTCCTGAAAGTTAAAAAATTTATAGTAATTTATATATTTTTTATACTTACCAATGACCCAGACATAGCTGGTGCTAACTCTTAAAAAACATGTCCTGAAAGGCCCTCCACACTTCGCCCCTACTGCGCATGCGCAGTGTCAAGGACGTTCCGAAATTGGCGCCATTAATCATTCTAATAACCAGTGCCTGGTAAGCGCTATGTACTCAGCGGGGAGGCAAGAGTTCCCAACTCCTGGGAGGGCCATCCCCGTCTGGGTCATTGGTAAGTATAAAAAATATATAAATTACTATAAATTTTTTAACATTTTTATACTGTACCAATGACCCAGACATAGCTGAATAGTAAAAAGGCTGGAGGGCCAAGGACATAGAGCAAAATGGAATACGCTCAATAAAATAAAATAGAGTCATCCCCTGTAGGGAAAAAGAAGTAATAGGCCTTACATGTATCTTTCTTATTTATGATAAATTAGAAAGATACAACACCTTCCAAAATTGAGCTTCATACATCCATGTACTCTATTAATATCCAATATAATCCTTATACTAATAATTTTTAAAGTAAGCCAATAAATAAAGTAAGTCTAGAGAATAGAGACTCTTATACTCCTAAAAGTGTCTGAGGATTGCATAATCATGTCCGTTGACATATGCAATATTCAAAAGCTATACTTTAAAAACTAAGACTTGAATGAATTTTAAAAACCAAAACTTCTCACTAAACAACCATCCCAATAACAGCTCAGAATTACTAACTCCGGAGGAGGTATCCCCTTGTTTTCATAGTAAAACAGGTGACCCAAGGGAACACCCTCCCCCCCCCCCCCTTTTTCTTGCCCTGGGTCAAATAGCCCAGAGCGAAGAGGGCAGCCGAACGGAGACACTGCCGAAACAGACAGCCTACCTAGCTATAGTAGCAACTGTTAAGTGAATGACATTCTGAGCAGTAGATAATAGACCTAACAATAGAGGCCTCCAGAAATGGACTCGATATTTCTGAGATAAAATTCATGAATGTGGATGGCTGAGCGCAATGAGCGGCCTTCAAAAATCTATAATAGCGACACTATTAATGTAAGCCCAAGAAGTAGAAGAACTCTTACTTCATGAGCCGAAATCTTAAGCACAACTGCTAAGTCAATGATATACCATAAGCAGTACCGATAGTTAATAGAATCCATTAACAATAAAATGGAGCGTAACATCCTTCTACTAGACATCAAAGACAGAAGAAGCTTACGCCCATAGTAATAAACAGATATCTGTTTATAAATACATAAACTGTACCCGGAAAGAGTAAAGGCCTATGCCCATACGAAGACGGAAGGACCTTAAAATAATAGGTTCCGGATAATAGGAGCCTAACTCTTATGCAACAATCCAACCTAAATAGTAACGGAAATAGTGATTCCGAAACTACGAAAGTGAAAATCATCCATCGATAGTGCATGAAACTCACTGACTCTACAGTAAAAGAGAAACCAACAGAATTACTGTCTAAAAGGTCAGAATTTGAAAACTACTGTTTCCAGAGGCTCAAATGATTACTTAGCTAAATAAGAACTGAAGTTAAAATCCGTATAGGAATTTAATCTAAAGATTCTAAGTCTATTTATCAAAAAGTTACTAACTGACTTAGATAAAGAGACAAAAGACTCAATTGTAAACTATCGTAGAGTGCATAGGTATGAGGTAACATAAACCTATAACCTAAATAATAACAGGCTGCAGTAGATCTTGTGAAACAAGTATACTAAAAAATAGCAATGAGTAGTATGGAGGGATCAACAATATGAACATAAGGATCCCTACACTACGACGGAAGAGCCTCCACTTTAGCCGCATAGAATAGCGAAGAAGAGGATTTCCTATAGTAAGAAATCGCGTCCAAAGCTCGTCCAGTACAGTGCTTACAATGCAATACGGACCACACAACGGAATACATGAAGGTTGCGACCTTGCTGGTTGTGATAAAGATGACACGATTTACCCAGTGAAAAAAGATCCTCACATAGAGGAAGATTTCATGTTAAGACCCTCAGTAGACAAGAGAGTAAATTACTCATGATCTCTGTGAAGATAGAGATGCTATCAACAGAAATGTATTGTGGTTGTTTATCTTAGCAATACCTGCTGAAACAACAGCGCCGGAGGATACGCGTATCCTATCATTTCGTCCTATAGATCAATAGAGCGTTAACAACATTAGCTCAGAGATCTGGACAAGTCAACACATACGTCTGCAATTGATTAGCAAGCTGTGTCATAAATAAATCATCATTGGGCGCTCCCATAGATAGCAAATCTGATTGAATACTTGTTTGTTGAGAGTCCATTCCGACAGCAACAAGCGACCCGTAAGAGAACGGAAGTCCAATAAAACAATCAGACGACCCGGAATATGACGGACCAAAACTGAACTTGGTGTACTATAACCAACAGACGGATTCTTTCCATTAAATTGAATAACGGAAACGAAAGAGTGCCTCCCTGGTTCCGGAGATACGCCACTACTGTCGAATTAAAGGACAGGAATTTGGGCATGCGTTTCTGAATAATGTTCATGCAATGACATAAAGCAAGCCTAAAAAACATTATTCCGCGGAAGAAAACTGATTGCTAAGAGACTGCGGAACCCAAAGACCCTGGCACTTCGAATCCGTAGGGATCAGTATTATATCCCAATCTGTTTGACTGGCAACCGTCATAACAGCCACACTCGGGTCCGGCAACTGTGGTGGCACTCTCTGAGTCAACCACCGAATGTTTGCCCCAGTCTGAATCTCTTGTAACACTAGATAGACAAGAGAACGTGTAAATCGAGCAATTCATGGATTGCCGAAAAGTTGCCGTCGAAGAGAAGCTCCTCCGAGAACGAAGCGACTCTGAGAGAGTTCTTAACCTTACTATCCACACGTGTGGATGTAGCTAGGGCTGCGTCACGTCTAACTCCAATCAGCCACTGAAGGGCGGAGTTATACGTGAACAAACTACTGCCCTCAAAAGAAATTACATTGAGAATAATATCCCGTAAATCTTTTCTTGAAGACGTAATGATAACGCCTCAGTAAGGCGGATTACGTATGATAAAGCGTCTAAGTTAAGTCTACTATACATAATGTCGTTCCCAACATTGAAATTGGAAAAGACATAAACGGCGAAAAAGAATATATGCAGTCTTTAATCACACCGTCTGGACGCATATGAACTCTCGGTATGCCCTGCTCTGCCAAAATAAACTATTCGTATAAATGATAAAATGGCAGAAATGAGCAACGCGGACAAGAAACTAAACTATCATGCTTAGTAGCAGGCTTGTATATATATATATAGCGTCGAAAAATAAAACACATGTTGTAATGACAATATTGGACTGCGTCGGTAAGTCAGGGACAATGTCCCTGAACCGATCGAAAAATCCGAGTCCAATGACGCTATAAGTCTCTTATCCAAGATCGCAGCAATGAAGTCCGAAATAACAATCACTGGAAGATAATGCCAGAAGATATGAAAGGCATCTTCCGATACTACTAAAGGGAAAACTCGAAATCTTTCGAATCCCTTTCGCCATCCTGTCGGACCCTATAAAGCGTTCGGTCGTCCGTAGCTGATGCAACCGCGGACCGCACCGACCCAGCGCCGTCGGATAATTCCTGATTCGACCAAGAAACTGTCAATTGCTGGGCTGCTGCGAAACAACTGTGCTAACTCGGATAGCACGTCCGTCACTGAGGCCTGAGGAGAAGCAGTCTTACGACGCATTGCCGCTGGAAGCTCCGTAATCGTTACCCCGTGCATACTACCAATATGCGAGCGAACGGAGTGTATAGGCCTCGTGTCCCTTGGCTACCGGATGGCGCGACCTATTCGCCGTGGAATCACTGAATGCCGAAACTGATCGGATACTCGAGGTCACGTAGCCAATGTGCGGTCGTGTGCCCTGCTGTGAGGATGAGGAAGCATTAAGGACAGTCTCTCGGACTGTCAATATAACGGAGCGTCCCGACCGACGGACATATGCTCCGAATGTAAAATATCTGAACCACAACATGCGGTCTCCTATGTTGTTGGACGAGAGAGGGACCTCTCTCGCTCACCGCCCGGACGGACCTGGACAAGCCAGGAACCGGACTAACAGGCTTCCTCCGATCTGTCCTCAATCTGCCGTCACTGGGTGAGTACTAAAGTAATTAAAGTGCTCGCATCACCCAAATCTCCTTCCTAGACCGCAACGGACGAACCCGGCAGCCGAACCATTCGAAGAATGTACGCTACACCGGGTGAGCTAGCGAATGTCACTCCGTAGGCGATAGACATATTCCATGAGCACTTATTGCCGCTAACTCTTCATTAACTATGACGACAGAGGCACACTTTTGAAAGACATCTCCATAACTCTTCGAACAAGAAACCAGAAATGCTTGGTTAGCAAGCATAAAATAATAATATATATATAGCGTCGTTCAATAATTCGAAAGTTTGTGTGACATTATTGGACTATGTCGGAAGTGAGGGACGATGTCCCTGAACCGAACCAAAAATTACTAAGTCCACCGACGCTATCAGTTTCTTATCCGGCATCGCAGCATTCTGGTCCGACGAAAGAAGCTGTAGAAGACCAAGTCAGATGACATACACAACAGCATATGTTGTTCCGAAAGGGAAAGCTCGAAATCCTCCGAATCCCTTTCGGTATCCCGTCGGACCGGATGAAACTTTCGGACGTCCGTACCCGCTTCCGCGGAGCGTCCCGACCCAGCATCGTCGGATAAAATATATGCGACAGATTCAGTTGATGCTGGGATGCTGCGATAAACTGTGCTATTAAGGAAAGCACGTCCGTTCCCGAGGCCTGTGCAGTAGCGGTCTTACGATGCATTGCCGCCGGAAGCTCCGTGTACGTTGACTCCCGCACACTTCCTATGCGAACGTCCGGAGTCTGCAGGCCTCGTGTCCCTGGCTACCGGATGGTGTGACCTGGTCGCCGAAGAATCCTTGATCGGCAAAGCTGGTAATATATCGGCGGTCATGCAGCCAAGGTGCGGTCGTGTGCGCTGACGAGAAGAGGAAGCCTTAGTAGTCTCCGCGGACTGCCTATACAACGGAGCGTCCCGAGCGACGGACGTATGCTCCGCTTGCGACACATTGTACCACAACATCTGGGGCCAGATGTTGTTGAACGAGAGAGGGGCCTCTCTCGCTTGCCGTCCGGATGGACCGGAACGAGCTATGAACCGGACTAAAAGGCTTCCTCCGTTCTCCCTCCGATCTGCCGTCACTGGGTGTGCATTAGGTTAATTTATAGTGCTCGCATCACCCCAAAATTCCTTCTAGACCGCAACGGACGAACCCGGCTGCCGAACCATTCGGTGAATGGACGCTACAACGGGCGAGCTAGCGGACGTCAAAGGCCGTCGAACCTACTAGGGTCCTCTTAGGCAATTGGCGTATTTACATGAGCACTTTTCCGCTAGCCCTTCATTAATTGTGACGACGGAGGCACACTGTTGGAAGACATCACAGATACATCACCCTAATCTTGATCGTCTGAAATAGAAATTGATAAAGTAGAGTGACCCTGCGGGGAAAGGACCGGAGAGTCCAAATCCCCAATAACATACCGTGACATACGCTTCCCATATTGTCATCGAAATCATACGATACAGAACAGGAGTTAATGCGAGTACACTGACCACATATAGAATGATAATAAAGTCAGAGGAAGACTTCCTCTTAAAACAATTGATCAATATCCTTTCAATGTGAAAAGAAAACAAGTCCTGGTACTCGCACTAATCCCTGGCAATCAAAATACATAATAATAATATGATCCATTAATATAGAAAAAATAATTGAAATCAAAATATTTTGAAAAAATATTTGTTCAGAACAGCCCAAGTTTCTGAAAAGTAACGTTGAGCCCCAATGGATCCCAAGCCTAAGTGTGGACAAAAATTTTAAAAATATTTTAAACAATTTATTCAACACTTACGAACAATAATAATGTATCTAGTTATGATTAAAATAACATCAAGATATTATTTTTTAGAAATCCCCCCCTCACACAGAGGGCTGTTGTAAATGTAAACAATGAGTGTAAAAACACTAAAATAAGACTCCAGGCACCCAGGCCCGAAATCAGTTACCAAAAATACACTATCTGATGCAAAACAGAGACTTCCAGGGAAGAAACTGCAGAACATCAGATGGTAGATGCAGAACACAACGCCTAACCTCCCGTAGGTGAAGACGTAAACATGAGGAAAAAGAACAGAATTCATTCTGTTATTCAGCTAAAACTCCCAAGAAAATTTAGTAATAATAATTACAAAAACTATGCCACAAGCATGGGAGAATAGCAAGGGGGACTTAAAGGACAGGGAGAGAGGAAAACACTTAAAAAAAAAAACAGTGTAACTAAATAATCAGAATGACAACAAAATGGCTGCTGCCTTGAAAATAGGTAACTTAACACAATTTCATTAAAAAATTTTAAGTTACAGCCCTGATAATATTCTGTCACACATTTTTTTCCTCTTCTCCTTCTCTATCCTCCTTAGAATCACCATTTCACTAATATTTATGTGTCTGGCATCATTTAAACTGAGATTTATAAGCACAAAGATCAGTCAGATGTTAACTGATGAAGGGCCAAACTTAGAAAATGATTAATGGCGCCAATTTCGGAACGTCCTTGACACTGCGCATGCGCAGTAGGGGCGAAGTGTGGAGGGCCTTTCAGGACATGTTTTCTTTAGTTTTAGATGCAAATTTTGGGGATTGGGGGGCAAAATTTGTGTTTGGCCCAATATTTTAAGAGTTAGCACCAGCTATGTCTGGGTCATTGGTACAGTATAAAAATATATTTATTAGAGATGTGCTGCATAATGCTCTATTACTAATAAGGATACAGATAGCTATCAGAAGTCAAACTTTTCTGGATAGGATATAAAATATCGCACCAGTGATGACTATGAGACCAACTGTGACAAAATTATACCATTCATATATCATACTACCGAGTGGTAAATATTGCAGTTCGTTTTTCTAAAAAAACTTAATTGACCTCAATCAAGACAGTGATTACAATCAGACAGTGAATGCATGCAGATGTTGATTTTAGGGGAAACATCAAGACTTGGACACATTTGGGTGATTAGTGAGAATATGAAACTGTAACTGTACATACTGATAAGGAAAAACAACTTAAGTTACGAAGAATACAAATTTTAGTGACATAACTAGCACCCTAATCATAATTCTTACTCGAACAGTGGAATCCTGTTAATTGAATAGACACATTGCCAGTGAAAAATATCCAATTAACATGAGTATATAATTAACAGCAACTGGATCATTTTGCTGTCTTCTGCTGATAAACTGAGAATATATTCTACTATATCTTGTCTGACAGAGCTCATGGAGATAGACTGAATGTCTATACCGGAAATACTAAGGCCAAATAGGTCTATAAACCACTTGAATTTTGGGACTGTCATGGTAATTTATTGACATATAAAAGATTTTTTATTCAATTAACAGGAGTTTACTCAACAACTCATATTCAATTAATGGGTCAAATTTGTATTAACAGGTCAAATTTGTACTGAAGGTATGGTAAATGGTTCATATCCAATTAACCCTTTATGTAATGAATCAGCCGCATCCACTTGCATAATTTCCAAATCGAGCAGTTGAAAAAAATAGTTAAAAAAATATTATTGATCACTACTCCCAATCTACATGTTTGTACATAAAAGGTTAATATGTACATTTTTTATGTTTGTTTATATGTTCATTGCAGTTTAACAACACTTTCAGTAACCTGGGTCATAGCATGTCTGACAATTTTATGGTTGGGAGAAACCAGAGTACCTAAAGAGAGCCACTGAGTAATGGATAGATTGATGGATAAAGGTTTAATATCTCCGGATCAAATTATCAGATTTACATAAACAAGCAATATTTTTCAAGTTATCAAATGACAAGAAATGGATACGGATGCCGGATGGACAGACCGACAGACGGATGGACGGACGGACGAATGACGGATGGCCACCCCGGATGACGGCATTATGTGTACCATACATAGTATGGGTACACATAAAGCTCGGCACATCAGTAACCTGAACACAAATATAAAGTAACTTGACAATCCAAGCAATATTTTTCAAGTTATCGAATGCCAAAGGGATTGAAGGAATTTTCAATTTGAAGGATAAAGGGTTAATATCTCAGGATCAAATTATCAGATTTACACCAAAAACTATACAGCTCGGCACATCAGTAATGTGAATAGAAATATAAAGTAACTTGACAATCCAAGCAATATTTTTCAAGTTATAGAATGACAAAGAAATGGATATGGATGCCAGACGGGCAAACGGACAGACCAACAGACGGACGGATGGATGGACGGACAAAAAAAACTATACAGCTCGGCACATCAGTAACCTGAACACAAATATAAAGTAACTTGACAATCCAAGCAATATTTTTCAAGTTATCAAATGCCAAAGGGATTGGAGGAATTTTCAATTTGAAGGATAAAGGGTTAATATCTCAGGATCAAATTATCAGATTTACACCAAAAACTATACAGCTCGGCACATCAGTAATGTGAATAGAAATATAAAGTAACTTGACAATCCAAGCAATATTTTTCAAGTTATAGAATGACAAAGAAATGGATACGGATGCCAGACGGGCAGACGGACAGACCGACAGACGGACGGACGGACAAAAAAAACTATACAGCTCGGCACATCAGTAACCTGAACACAAATATAAAGTAACTTGACAATCCAAGCAATATTTTTCAAGTTATCGAATGCCAAAGGGATTGGAGGAATTTTCAATTTGAAGGATAAAGGGTTAATATCTCAGGATCAAATTATCAGATTTACACCAAAAACTATACAGCTCGGCACATCAGTAATGTGAACACAAATATAAAGTAACATGACAATCCAAGCAATATTTTTCAAGTTATCGAATGACAAAGAAATGGATACAGACGCCGGCCGGACGGACAGACGGACGGACGGACAAAAAAAACTATACAGCTCGGCACATCAGTAACCTGAACACAAATATAAAGTAACTTGACAATCCAAGCAATATTTTTCAAGTTATCGAATGCCAAAGGGATTGGAGGAATTTTCCATTTGAAGGATAAAGGGTTAATATCTCTGGATCAAATTATCAGATTTACGCCAAAAACTATACAGCTCGGCACATCAGTAACATGAACACAAATATAAAGTAACTTGACAATCCAATCAATATTTTTCAAGTTATCGAATGACAAAGAAATGGATACAGATGCCAGACGGACATCTTGGCATATAAAGTTCAAATGGAGAAATATTCAAGTCCAATTACTGTGTAATATTCATTTTTGCATTTAACACTTCACGTGACATCAGGATGTTCCGATGGGTTAATGTAATAATGTATAAAGAAAATAAATTCATTTTTATGATTTATTTCAAGTTATCGACTAAAAATATTCAACACATATTTACATCATCAACACAAAAAAAGACTGACAACAAATCGAGATGCAATTGATCGCCTTCTATTTCAGTTATGACTGCTTATGATCTGCCCATATTAATACGTTCGAAAATAATTTTAATGATTTTATTTGCAATGTCTGGTTTCCGCTTTTGAATGCACTCAAATTAAATTGCGCTCCGGCAACAACATAATTATGCCGAAAAATAACTTTTAACTTTCTGTAGAACTAGAGGTGGTGTCAGTAGGCCTATCTCTGCGACATGTGATCCCCAACATGTGGTGGGGGGGGGGGGGGGGACTTTAAACTATACGGGTGTCAAAGCCTGCTCTTACTGGACGTCAACTCGGCACATGTAGATACGGCGATCTTAGGTGGAAAAGACAGCTATCCAGTATTAAGAAAACAACACTCGAACACATGGTCTCTCAGTGTGCTGCAAGACACGAGGCTGTAGAAATTTGTTTTTTTTTTCTCATTTTTTGCAACTATTTAAAACACCGCTGGATGTTTTTCAATAAATTGTCGCAAAAAAAAATTTGTTGTTGTGGTATAAAGTCTACAAAGAGTTAAATGGTGGGTAGTCGCCCCCAAATGAAGTCGGCCAAAAATAAAGTCAGCAATTGAGGTATGCCCCTAAGTCGGTCCACAGATTAAATCGGCCCAGGGCTTTTCGTAGTGCTAATATACATGTGCACGGTTAACTTAAGTGACAGGCCGAATGTTAGAAATTGAATTTTTTCTCACTGTGTTGCAACTATTTGTTGGAAAACACCACATGAGAACTGTCTTTTCCTATAAATAGATTCAAAATAATTTCAGTGTTTGTCGTAGTGCTAATAAAATTGCTAAATGGTAGGTCGAATGTTAGAAACAAAATTTTCTTTACAAGTCGCAGTGCAAATATAAAAGTATATAGATATACATAATTGTAATTCAATTTAACCAGTTTCTGATATTGGAAATCTCAAAAGAATAAATTTCTTAGGAGTAATTTATGCATTATCTATTGTCACCAGTCAATGTTTTCATTGCGATCCGAGGCTGATTCAAAAACAATCAGTAGCTATTGTCGGCTCTTGTTTTACATCTTTGGAAGGGTAATTAAAGGATTGCTACCAAATTTTATTGCTGCCTCGAGAACTCAATAATTATCATGTTAAGTGTTGTGTTATATTCAGTTATATTACAACAGCCTGAATCTACTTTTCTCAGTGGTCCAAAGCAACAAACCTCAAGCAAAACGCAGCGTTTTTTAACGAAATATAAAATATATGTACGTTTCTTCTAATTTTGCTGAGTTCAGACGGGAAACTTGAAAACTCTCCCAAATTCTGCCAATTTATAATTTTTAACTGATCTCAGATACATTCAGACACATCGCGTCCCATCTCGCCACATAAAGAAGGGTCTCTGCTAAAACACTCGAAGAGTGAAATTTTCACTCACAAAATATGCTCTCAGCTTCGGTGGAAAAGGGACACCCAACACAACATATTTCTGCAGATGGACCGTAGGTTGTCGTTCAAAGGACACTCAGTTCAATGAAATGCTTCTTTCACATGGGTTAAGACGATATATGTGTGAAAATTCCACTCTGTTAGTGTTTCTGTTTAGAATTTCTCTCCATGTACCGTTAAAAGGTTCCAGGATATCCACAACTGCAGTCTTGGTCATCCACAGTGTTTCAAAGGCCCTGCATGGTTCAATGTAAAAGAATATTCTGTTCACCTGAACAATGGGTCGAACTGCATGCTAGACGAAACTGTGTTGGAGAGGATTTGACTCAGATTTCTCCCCATGTGTTATTCAATCATAATAGACGATTTCAGCAAAGCGCCATCTCACATCCGGGAACTGATGTGTAGGTGCACGTGCGGTTTGTTTATCAAATTTGGTTCCACATCTGAAATCAGTCTGGAAATTATTTTGGTCTGTCAGGAAATTTTGTTCCGCCCCATACGGCGAGGTGCAATACCTATATCGCACTTGCATATCCCACTTGATGCTGTGTAAGATTCCCACCCCAACCAAGTTCACCGGGATTTTTTTCAATAGGCTTAGGACTACAAATAGTAGGCTTACAGCAACACTGAACATTAGGAGACCGAAACACAGATATTAAATATTTGTGGGGTTGGCCTATGCAACTGCACCCTCTGATGGCAAGATGATAGGCCTATAACAGTTGGCTCTCTGCCTCCATTGAATTTGTACTTAGCCACCCCCCCCCCCCCCTCACCCAACCAACCAACCAGTCAGATGATAATATCTATACCCAACTGGTCTTCCACTGCATTTGGTTTTACCAAGAACATTTTTTTTTTTGGGGGGGGGGGGGGGGAGGGGGGGGCAGATTAACATTCTGCATCCGTCTTTGGGTATTCTTTTTATATTTTTGCCCCGCCAAGTTGGGTGGGAATATCGCCTAAAAAAACATGGATGCCTTGCCGCGTCACTGGGGCGAGTTCGCAATGGACTGGCTCGTTCTCTGCACACCTTAAAATCCAACATTACTCATTTGAACGCTTATTTTTTTATTAAGAAATGTTGTATGTTGTATATCATCCTCGGATTAAAGGGGATGTCGTCATTCGGAGTTGCTGTGCATCCCGCCCCCAGGTCCCACTGCCTAGTCTAACCACAGATGTCTGGAGACCTGATTAATATCACATGAAGAATGTCGTCCAAGTAAGCAGACGTTACCGCAGACAAATGAGCTTGGAAGTATGACATTACCAAGTTCATTATTCATGTGAAAGCCCAAGGAGCCAGGTTCAGACCAAAGCACATTGCTCTGAACTGATAAACCTTTCCTTGCACTGCGAACGGCAGGTACTTTCTGAATGCCGGATGTACCATGACATGAAAGTAATCGTCCTTTAGATCTATGCTTGCCGCATAGTTGTTCACTCGAATGCTCGCTCTTACCGACCGAATGGTTTCCATATAGAACTTTGGAGCCACGATTAACTTGTTTATCCACCTCAAGTCTATTACCTGACGGAACAAGCCGTCTGGCTTCGGTATGAGGAACAGGTGACTGTAAAAGCCCTGAGATTTTGATTCTTGACGACCTCTATTGCTTCCTTTAATAAGAGAGACTGTACCTCCGATAGGAGAGACTCTCTTTTGAAAGGATCTGCCGGAAGATTTGTCCAACGCAGACAACTTGTTAGTGGGGGTTTTGCTCAGAAGGCCTTCCGACACTACACTTCTCACCCACTGATCTTCTGTGACAGCTATCCAGTTTCTCGTGAAGTTTGATAACCTTCTGCCAATGGCAAGCAATAGAGGTCTTGATCATCACCTGTAGGACTTGTGAGGTTTATGGGAGGAGAAACTACGTCCTCCCCACAAAGATCCTTGTCCCGATGGCTTAGGGGCATCTGACTGATAATCCTGATCAGACTTACGCCCCTTTCCCGAGTCCTCACTTACCCCGGTCTGCTGAATCATGTTGTTGAGATGCCGACTTCAAAAGCAGACCACTGGAAGCTTTCTTAGTAGTCTGTTCACAGATTAACGAAAGCTTGTTGTCAAACAAAGTATGACCAGAGCGACCCGGAGAGAGCTTTTCACCTTGTCATCTGAAAGTGATGACGACGCAAGGGCAGCAAGATGTCTGATTAACTCCAGAATTGCCACTGTCAGGGCAGAGTTATTTGTGGCATACATGATTGCCCTGGAAAGAACTCTCAGAGAGGTACATACATCCTCAAATTCTTTCCCATTGAGACATTGCGCCATAGCTCTGGTAAGGTGATCTGCATAGGACATAGCATCCAAATTCGCTCTATTCGATGAAATAGCACTTTCCATCACATCCGAGAGAATATTGAATGAAGCAGGTAGGGATATATCTAAATCCCCGGCCTGCTCAACTAATTATAAACACAGAGGAGCTCTCTGAACATCTTCCCCAACCGTTTTAAATGAACATGGTCCAAGGAAAGGTATATTTATGGAAGATGTTGATAAGAAACTGCCTTTCTTCCTCACACTAGAGAGGTTAAATATGGTTTCTTCAACATGGCCGAAGGCCTGCGACACCTATCTAGACTATACTGGGAAAGAAAAAACTTCTTCCTTCCTCCGTATAAAGTCTTGCATCTAAAGACTGCGGTTTCTCCCTTGTTGTCATAGTTTACTGATTCGTCTGAACAAATTCAGGATAGTATTGATGGGTAAATTTTATCACTACCGTATGTTGTTCCGAAAGGGAAGGGTAACCCTCTTCCTTATCCCTTTCACCATCCAACTGAATAAGCTGTGAATCTCGGTCCATTGCATCTGCATGAACAGATGACTGGACAAACCCAGCACCATCCGACAGCTCACTTTCGGAGTCTGCGGGAGGCTGCTCATGCACTTGCTGGGATGCTGCGATCAGCTGCACAATCTGCGACAGCAAGTAAATTACCGAGGCTTGAGGAGCAGCGGTTTTCTGCTTTTTAGCCACTTGCTGCTCCTGGGACAGCATTCCAGAGATGGATCTCTTCTCCGAACATCCCGATGATCGAAGCCTCAGTTCCCTAGCTACCGGATGGTCTGACTTCACGGGCGAAGAGTGGCTCCTTCTTCGTGCAGCTGGCTGGATATCTGGAGTCAGGTAGCTAGGAAGCGGTCGTGTGTGCTTATGAATCGTAGTGGAGGAAGCCATGACTGTAGCCGAGGCCGGCTTCAGTCAAGACGGAGCGTACCAAGCGGCAGGTGTGGACGTATGCTCCAGCCCATGCAAGTTTCTCATAACAACATCTGGCCCCAGATGTTGTTGGGTTAGAGAGGGACCTCTCCCATTCGCGGCCTTTTCAGACCTCGCTGGGCCTCCCGACAAGAAACTTGCTGACTTCTTCCCTATTTCTGTCGTCAATGGGTGAGCTTTTGTTTTTAAGGTGCTCGCTCTACCCAAATCTACACTTCCTTCGACCGCAACGGACATACCCAGTTTTACGGCTCCCACGGATGGAGTAACCGCTTCACCGGTCGAGCTATCTCCTTGCAAGCGATTAAGAACACTAACAAGAGGCCCCAGGGAGCCTCAGGGCACTCACCTGACATGGTAGTCTAAATATCAAACCAGGGACTTGACTTGAAGAAGCTGCAAACGCCCCTCCTAAGAAAAGCATATACCAACTAGATGAAGTGATTGTGCCCACACAATACACAGGATTTTCCTTCTATTTTCAGTTCCTGCACTTTTACGTCCCAAAATTGAGATAAACGCATAAAAAACAGATTTTTTTTTTATTTTTGTTTGGAAATTCCCAAAGTCGAAAAGTCCCAAACAAAATATTGAGGTTAAACAGGAGTTAACAAATGCATACCAAAGGAAGTTCCAGTACTTCATCTTGCTATTCGTCAAAAGTGTAGTGTAATGTCATCAAATAAAAATCAGTTACCTTTATTTTATGCAAGTGATAGGCAAACAAAACAAAACTATCATTTGCCCAATTTGTACAGGTCTACAGCATATGTTGTGTATTTATAAATACAACATAGCACTTTGAATGGAAAATATGCGATAAAAATGGATAATTTGGGCCTCAAAACATAAATCTTCTGTTTCCCAGGCCATTTTTTTAAATGTACATTGGCAGACATTTCATTATTATTACATTGCCTTCATAAATTTTACATTGCCTTCATAAATTTAAATACTTGGTTTATTCAGGGTTTAAACCTCATAGCCAACAAAATAATATGGATAGTTGTGTATTTTATCCATTTTATTAACCCGGGAATTCATCTGACATAACCTGAATTATTTTTCTTTTTTTTAAGTTTGCTCAGGGAATGTGGCTGCCAAAATGACCATGCAGGAGTGTTAGAAGAAACAAATTTTTATAACAGTTTTTCAGTACTGATGTGGATTTGAGCCCTCCAAACACTTTATTTTCATCAGCTGATCTCAATACACTGTCATAATGATATGGAACACACTGTTCCTCCTCCTAGGGTAACCACAGGGAATAAGTTTACATGTAAATACATTTCAAAAGCAACACTTCTTATAATTAAACCTGTTTTCACTATTTGCAATGTTAATTACATGGTCAATTTTTATTGGTATCACCAAATTTTTCACTTTTCATTTATTGGGAAGCACTTTATATATGGGGAGTTTTCAGAGAAATGATAACAAGATATGATTTTGGATGGCCACTACATTTAGACTGCCAAACAATTTATATTCAAATTGCTAAACTGTTAAATAATTAACCTAGTATTTATTTTATTTTATTTACCTAATGTATATACATGTATTTACAAATATATAACACAGGCTATTAAAAAGATTTCTTGTCTCTCAGGCACCTCCCTCATCACAGAAGATTTGCCTCATCAACCTTTTTTTCATCTGGAAGTCTCTTCTACGACACTATTTTGCACTTGTAGGACAAATATTTAACCAACTATACCTTGTTTGACAGAGCTCACAGATATAGTTGGTTAAATTTTCAACTACATTATGGGAAATTTTCACAGATGAAAACATTGGTTTGCCACATAATAATGTAAGTAGTTAAATTTCTAATTCCAACCATTTTCAGAAATGTTTTGTGAATAAACAGAAAAAAAATAAAAAAAGCCACCCTCCCTTATCATAAAAATTGAGGAAAAATTGCCTGTGAAACAAGAATTTTTTTTCCAACTGAGTCACCAACACTTTTCATCAGAGCCCAAATATTTAGAGGTTATTACATTGTTAGTTTGATATCGGTCGCCTGGGGTAACTTCATATCAGCATGAGACCAAAGGTCGAAGGCTGAGATGAAGTTAACAAGGGCTGATATCTCACCCAATATAAACCTAGCCAAGTAAGAACCACTTTATTCCTTCTTCAGTTATTAAACAAATGCAAATAATTACAAAATGTTCTCAGATCTGTTGCAGTTTTCTAACAGTGTTATTGTTTTCTCTCATTCTATTCACAAGCCAAAGTTTACTCTTCTCCCACTTCGACATTTTTTCAATTACAACTCTCAGTTTGCACTGAATTTTCCACACAACACTATTCTTTCTTCTCTTCATCAACCCATCCCTTATCTATTGCCATCATCAATTCCTCATCATACAAAGTCTCAGTATCAAATCACTCCATCATGCCTAGTAATGCCAATTTCTTGATTGTGTTTGATGAATAACTGCGTATGATTTCAATGCAAACAAGAGGCCTCTCAGCCGAGACAGCTCCGCTCAGGGTCACTGTTTTAAGGGGGAGCTAAATACAAGACAAGAATCCAAGTGTTACTGCTTGTGACCTTGACCTAGATGATATAACAATTTGTCATGGTCATGACACGTAAGGTTATGGGTAACAATTGTGTGAAGGATGAACAAGATCTGTCAATTATACAGACCAGACAAGGGCTGTATAACAATATCAAAGTTTTGCTGCCTGTGACCTTGACCTTGATATGCCCTTAGATCAAAGTTGCAACACACCTTTGAGTCATGAGCAAAAATTGTCCCAAGTATGAATAAGATCTGTCAATCACCAAGTCATATGGACCAGACAAAAGTGACAGTGAAATGACAAAGTTTTTCTGTCACCTTAACATAGGGCCCATAACCTTGACCTTGAGGAGTAAATACCATATTATAATTCGTGACACACTGTCTTTTGATAATACATATTGTTATTAAGTTTTGTCAAATACAATTCTGTGGTTAAGAAGTTATGGCCTGGACAAACTAAATGTTGATGAAAGATGGACAAATCATTACAGTAGAACCTGTCTTGAGAGACCGCCCTTTGGGCCACACAAAAGTGGTCTCTCATGACAGGTGGTCTCTCATAACAGGTTTCAGGTTTTCTCAAGTCAGTGAATAACCAACCACAAAATTCAGAAATGGCGAAGAATGTATTTTTGTAATTACTTTGTAGTTGTTCTTTTTTATGAAGTTTTTGTAACAAATTGAAATGGACTGTTATAAAAATTATAAAAATAAATTAGTGTTGAAAATCTTCCTTGAAGATTTTCAACACTAATTTATTTTTATAATTTTTATAACAGTCCATTTCAATTTGTTACAAAAAGATTTTCAACACAAATTTATTTTTATTCCTATCTATCACATTTCAGGTATGTATGAAATTGTTTATTCAGCAATAATCCTAATCTTTTCACAGGGGTTTTATAAAAACATCTCAATCTTTAATGAGTTAGCAATTGAAACCCAATTAAGAGCTTTTAATACTTTTAATTATGTTAGTATAACCACAATGGATTTTCCAATTCTAGAACAGGTAAAAAGTTTTTGTCATGGTTTCAGTCTTCAAAGGGGCGGTCTCTCAAGACAGGTCAATTATGGCATAAAAGTTAAAAAATTTATAGTAATTTATATATTTTTTATACTTACCAATGACCCAGACATAGCTGGTGCTAACTCTTAAAATATAGGGCCAAACACAAATTTTGCCCCCCAATCCCCAAAATTTGCATCTAAAACTAAAGAAAACATGTCCTGAAAGGCCCTCCACACTTCGCCCCTACTGCGCATGCGCAGTGTCAAGGACGTTCCGAAATTGGCGCCATTAATCATTCTAATAACCAGTGCCTGGTAAGCGCTATGTACTCAGCGGGGAGGCAAGAGTTCCCAACTCCTGGGAGGGCCATCCCCGTCTGGGTCATTGGTAAGTATAAAAAATATATAAATTACTATAAATTTTTTAACATTTTTATACTGTACCAATGACCCAGACATAGCTGAATAGTAAAAAGGCTGGAGGGCCAAGGACATAGAGCAAAATGGAATACGCTCAATAAAATAAAATAGAGTCATCCCCTGTAGGGAAAAAGAAGTAATAGGCCTTACATGTATCTTTCTTATTTATGATAAATTAGAAAGATACAACACTTTCCAAAATTGAGCTTCATACATCCATGTATTCTATTAATATCCAATATAATCCTTATACTAATAATTTTTAAAGTAAGCCAATAAATAAAGTAAGTCTAGAGAATAGAGACTCTTATACTCCTAAAAGTGTCTGAGGATTGCATAATCATGTCCGTTGACATATGCAATATTCAAAAGCTATACTTTAAAAACTAAGACTTGAATGAATTTTAAAAACCTAAACTTCTCACTAAACAACCATCCCAATAACAGCTCAGAATTACTAACTCCGGAGGAGGTATCCCCTTGTTTTCATAGTAAAACAGGTGACCCAAGGGAACACCCTCCCCCCCCCCCCCTTTTTCTTGCCCTGGGTCAAATAGCCCAGAGCGAAGAGGGCAGCCGAACGGAGACACTGCCGAAACAGACAGCCTACCTAGCTATAGTAGCAACTGTTAAGTGAATGACATTCTGAGCAGTAGATAATAGACCTAACAATAGAGGCCTCCAGAAATGGACTCGATATTTCTAAGATAAAATTCATGAATGTGGAGGGCTGAGCGCGATGAGCGGCCTTCAAAAATCTATAATAGCGACACTATTAATGTAAGCCCAAGAAGTAGAAGAACTCTTACTTCATGAGCCGAAATCTTAAGCACAACTGCTAAGTCAATGATATACCATAAGCAGTACCGATAGTTAATAGAATCCATTAACAATAAAATGGAGCGTAACGTCCTTCTACTAGACATCAAAGACAGAAGAAGCTTACGCCCTTTGTAATAAACAGATATCTGTTTATAAATACATAAACTGTACCCGGAAAGAGTAAAGGCCTATGCCCATACGAAGACGGAAGGACCTTAAAATAATAGGTTCCGGATAATAGGAGCCTAACTCTTATGCAACAATCCAACCTAAATAGTAACGGAAGTATTGATTCCGAAACTATGAAAGTGAAAATCATCCATCGATAGTGCATGAAACTCACTGACTCTACAGTAAAAGAGAAACCAACAGAATTACTGTCTAAAAGGTCAGAATTTGAAAACTACTGTTTCCAGAGGCTCAAATGATTACTTAGCTAAATAAGAACCGAAGTTAAAATCCGTATAGGAATTTAATCTAAAGATTCTAAGTCTATTTATCAAAAAGTTACTAACTGACTTAGATAAAGAGACAAAAGACTCAATTGTAAACTATCGTAGAGTGCATAGGTATGAGGTAACATAACCTATAACCTAAATAATAACAGGCTGCAGTAGATCTTGTGAAACAAGTATACTAAACAAGAGGCCCCACGTGGCCTTAATCGCTCACCTGACAAAGTGACTCTAAGAAGTATTTTAGGTCACCTTCACCATGTCATGCTTCATCAACATTAACTGGTTGAGTGATAGATTTTGTTTGAAGTTCAACATTTGTTACCTAAAATTAGTTTTATTTAAAATCATTGGTGTGTGGACAATCTCCAATGATTTTTAATAAAGCAAATTTATCTCTGCAGACAAACTGGTTTAGAATGAAGCACAAACAAGGAATGTGAAGAGATAGCCTTGGACATCTCTCCCCAACTGTGGATATCTTCCATGTGCTACATGTATATATTTGCATGCAAGAAAACAAAAATTTTCACAAATTTTCCAAAATATTAGTTTTTTTTATCATCATTGGAACTAGCTCAAATAGCTTATTTCAATAGGGGTATGGGAAGATCAGGTATATTTTTGAGACAAAAATGTGAACATATAAATAATGGTGTTTTTTTGTGAATGATGCTGGAGAATTTTGCGTAAAGATATGGTAAATGGTTTGTTCTAGATACAGAATGATGCAAAAGTATTTAAATTTGATTAGGCAAGTTGTTCCTATAATGCATTTAAAAATTGAAGTAACTGTTTTTTTGCTGACGAACTTTTAGATGTGTGTGTCTGTGTTTGTGTGTGTGTGTGTGTGTGTGTGTTTGTGTGTGTGTGTGTGTGGGGGGGGGGGGGGGGGGTAAGAGTGTTCTTGCAAACAAAATTCCTGAATAAATGGAAAATTTTATTTTTTGTGTGAAAGACATAGTGCGTGAATGTTGATTGGAACAAGCTTAGAGAGCTCATTTTAATGTGAAGTCATAAAGCTGTGTTTTACGTACGAAATTCTGGAATAACTAAAAAAAGTTAAAAAATTTATAGTAATTTATATATTTTTTATACTTACCAATGACCCAGACATAGCTGGTGCTAACTCTTAAAATATAGGGCCAAACACAAATTTTGCCCCCCAATCCCCAAAATTTGCATCTAAAACTAAAGAAAACATGTCCTGAAAGGCCCTCCACACTTCGCCCCTACTGCGCATGCGCAGTGTCAAGGACGTTCCGAAATTGGCGCCATTAATCATTCTAATAACCAGTGCCTGGTAAGCGCTATGTACTCAGCGGGGAGGCAAGAGTTCCCAACTCCTGGGAGGGCCATCCCCGTCTGGGTCATTGGTAAGTATAAAAAATATATAAATTACTATAAATTTTTTAACATTTTTATACTGTACCAATGACCCAGACATAGCTGAATAGTAAAAAGGCTGGAGGGCCAAGGACATAGAGCAAAATGGAATACGCTCAATAAAAATAAAATAGAGTCATCCCCTGTAGGGAAAAGAAGTAATAGGCCTTACATGTATCTTTCTTATTTATGATAAATTAGAAAGATACAACACCTTCCAAAAATTGAGCTTCATACATCCATGTACTCTATTAATATCCAATAATCCTTATACTAATAATTTTTAAAGTAAGCCAATAATAAAGTAAGTCTAGAGAATAGAGACTCTTATACTTCTAAAAGTGTGTGAGAATTGCATAATCATGTCCGTTGACATATGCAATATTCAAAGGCTATACTTTAAAAACTAAGACTTGAATGAATTTTATAAACTTAAACTTCTCACTAAACAACCATCCCAATAACAGCTCAGAATTACTAACTCCGGAGGAGGTATCCCCTTGTTTTCATAGTAAAAACAGGTGACCCAAGGGAACACCCTCCCCCCCCCCCTTTTTCTTGCCCTGGGTCAAATAGCCCAGAGCGAAGAGGGCAGCCGAACGGAGACACTGCCGAAACAGACAGCCTACCTAGCTATAGTAGCAACTGTTAAGAGAATGACATTCTGAGCAGTAGATAATAGACCTAACAATAGAGGCCTCCAGAAATGGACTCGATATTTCTGAGATAAAATTCATGAATGGATGGCTGAGCGCAATGAGCAGCCTTCAAAAATCTATAATAGCAACACTATTAAAGTAAGCCCAAGAAGTAGAAGAACTCTTACTTCATGAGCCGAAATCTTAAGCACAACTGCTAAGCTAATGATTTACCATAAGCAGTACGCTAGTTAATAGAATCCATTAACAATAAAATGGAGCGTAACGTCCTTCTACTAGACATCAAAGACAGAAGAAGCTTACGCCCTTGTAATAAACAGATATCTGTTTATAAATACATAAACTGTACCCGGAAAGAGTAAAGGCCTATGCCCATACGAAGACGGAAGGACCTTAAAATAATAGGTTCCGGATAATAGGAGCCTAACTCTTATGCAACAATCCAACCTAAATAGTAACGGAAGTATTGATTCCGAAACTATGAAAGTGAAAATCATCCATCGATAGTGCATGAAACTCACTGACTCTACAGTAAAAGAGAAACCAACAGAATTACTGTCTAAAAGGTCAGAATTTGAAAACTACTGTTTCCAGAGGCTCAAATGATTACTTAGCTAAATAAGAACCGAAGTTAAAATCCGTATAGGAATTTAATCTAAAGATTCTAAGTCTATTTATCAAAAAGTTACTAACTGACTTAGATAAAGAGACAAAAGACTCAATTGTAAACTATAGTAGAGTGCATAGGTATGAGGTAACATAAACCTATAACCTAAATAACACAGGCTGCAGTAGATCTTGTGAAACAAGTATACTAAAAAATAGCAATGAGTAGTATGGAGGGATCAACCATATGAACATAATGATCCCTACACCACGACGGAAGAGCCTCCACTTTAGTCGCATAGAATAGCGAAGAAGAGGATCTCCTATAGTAAGAAATCGCGTCCAAAGCTCGTCCAGTACAGTGCATACAATGCAATACGGACCACACAACAGAATACATGAAGGTTGCGACCTTGCTGGTTGTGATAAAGATGACACGATTTACCTAGTGAAAAAAGATCCTCACATAGAGGAAGATTTCACGTTAAGATCCACAGTAGACAAGAGAGTAAATTACTCATGATCTCTGTGAAGATAGAGATGCTATCAACAGAAATGTATAGTGGTTGTTTATCTTAGCAATACCTGCTAAAACAACAGCGCCAGAGGATACGCGTATCCTATCATTCCGTCCTATAGATCAATAGAGCGTTAACAGTATTAGCTCAGAGATCTGGACAAGCCAACACATACGTCTGCAATTGATTAGCAAGCTGTGTCATAAATAAAACATCATTGGGCGCTCCCATAGATAGCAAATCTGATTAAATACTTGTTTGTTGAGAGTCCATTCTGACAGCAACAAGCGACCCGTAAGAGAACGGGAGTGCGATAAAACAATCAGACGACCCAGAATATGACGGACCAAAACTGAACTTGGTGTACTATAACCAACAGACGGATTCTTTCCATTAAATTGAATAACGGAAACGAAAGAGTGCCTCCCTGGTTCCGGAGATACGCCACTACTGTCGAATTAAAGGACAGGAATTTGGGCATGCGTTTCTGAATAATGTTCATGCAATGACATAAAGCAAGCCTAAAAAACATTATTCCGCGGAAGTTAAACTGATAGCTAAAAGACTGCGGAACCCAAAGACCCTGGCACTTCGAATCCGTAGGGATCAGTATATATCCCAATCTGTTTGACTGGCAACCGTCATAACAGCCACACTCGGGTCCGGCAACTGCGGCGGCACTCTCTGAGTCAACCACCGAATGTTTGCCCCAGTCTGAATCTCTTGTAACACTAGATAGACAAGAGAATGTATAATTCAAGCAATTCATGGATTGCCGGAAAGTTGCCGTCGAAGAGAAGCTCCTCCGAGAACGAAGCGACTCTGAGAGAGTTCTTAACCTACTATCCACGCATGGATGTAGCTAGGGCTGCATCACGTCTAACCAACTCCAATCAGCCACTGAAGGGCGGAGTTATACGTGAACAAACTACTGCCCTCAAAAGAAATTACATTGAGAATAATATCCCGTAAATCTTTTCTTGAAGACGTAATGATAACGCCTCAGTAAGGCGGATTACGTATAATAAAGCGTCTAAGTTAAGTCTACTATACATAATGTCGTTCCCAACATTGAAATTGGAAAAGACATAAACGGCGAAAAAGAATATATGCAGTCTTTAATCACCGTCTAGACGCATATGAACTCTCGGTATGCCCTGCTCTGCCAAAATAAACTATATGTAAAAAAGATAAAATGGCAGAAATGAGCCACGCGGACAAGAAACTAAACTATCATGCTTAGTAGCAGGCTTGTATATATATATAAATATATAGCGTCGAAAAATAAAACACATGTTGTAATGACAATATTGGACTGCGTCGGTAAGTCAGGGACAAAGCCCCTGTACCGATCGAAAAATCCGAGTCCAATGACGCTATAAGTCTCTTATCCAAGATCGCAGCAATGAAGTCCGAAAAATAATCACTGGAAGAAATGCCAGAAGATAAGAAAGGCATCTTCCGATACTACTAAAGGGAAAACTCGAAATCTTTCGAATCCCTTTCGCCATCCTGTCGGACCCTATAAAGCGTTCGGTCGTCCGTAGCTTGATGCAACCGCGGACCGCACCGACCCAGCGCCGTCGGATAATTCCTGATTCGACCGAGAAACCGTCAATTGCTGGGATGCTGCGAAACAACTGTGCTAACTCGGATAGCACGTCCGTCACTGAGGCCTGAGGAGCAGCGGTCTTACGATGCATTGCCGCAGGAAGCTCCGAGATCGTTACCCCGTGCATACTTCCAATATGCGAGCGAACGGAGTGTATAGGCCTCGTGTCCCTTGGCTACCGGATGGCGCGACCTATTCGCTGTGGAATCACTGAATGCCGAAACAGATCGGATACTCGAGGTCACGTAGCCAATGTGCGGTCGTGTGCCCTGCTGTGAGGATGAGGAAGCATTAAAGACAGTCTCTCGGACTGTCAATATAACGGAGCGTCCCGAGCAACGGACATATGCTCCGAATGTAAAATATCTGAACCACAACATGCGGTCCCCTATGTTGTTGGCTTCCTCCGATCTGTCCTCAATCTGCCGTCACTGGGTGAGTACTAAAGTAATTAAAGTGCTCGCATCACCCAAATCTCCTTCCTAGACCGCAACGGACGAACCCGGCAGCCGAACCATTCGATGAATGTACGCTACACCGGGTGAGCTAGCGAATGTCACTCCGTAAGCGATAGACATATTCCATGAGCACATATTGCCGCTAACTCTTCATTAACTATGACGACAGAGGCACACTTTTGAAAGACATCTCCATAACTCTTCGAACAAGAAACCAGAAATGCTTGGATAGCAAGCATAAAATAATAATATATATAGCGTCGTTCAATAATTCGATAGTTTGCGTGACATTATTGGACTATGTCGGAACTGAGGGACGATGTCCCTGAACCGAACAAAAAAAATTTCTAAGTCCACCGACGCTATCAGTTTCTTATCCGGCATCGCAGCATATGTTGTTCCGAAAGGGAAAGCTAGAAATCCACCGAATCCCTTTCGGTATCCCGTCGGACCGGATGAAAATTTTCGGACGTCCGTACCCGCTTCCGCAGAGCGTCCCGACCCAGCATCGTCGGATAAAATATATGCGACAGATTCAGTTGATGCTGGGATGCTGCGATAAACTGTGCTATTAAGGAAAGCACGTCCGTTCCCGAGGCCTGTGCAGTAGCGGACTTACGATGCATTGCCGCTGGAAGCTCCGTGTACGTTGACTCCCGCACACTTCCTATGCGAACGTCCGGAGTCTGCAGGCCTCGAGTCCCCGGCTACCGACCCAGCGCTGTCGGATAATTCTCGATCCGACACCGTTTCTGTCGGCTGCTGGGATGCTGCGATAAGCTGTGCTATGTGCACAAGAATGTCCGGCGTCGAGACCTGCGGAGGCGCAGACTATCGCTGCTTCGCCGAGGGTAGCTCCGCATCAGATGGCTCCCGCATACTTCCTATGCGAACGTCCGGAGTCCATCGGTCTCGAATCCCTGGCTGTCGGATGGTGTGACCTGGTCGCCGAAGAATCCTTGATCGGCGAAGCTGGTAATATATCGGCGGTCACACAGCCAAGGTGCGGTCGTGTGCGCTGACGAGAAGAGGAAGCCTTAGCAGTCTCAGCGGACTGCCTATACAACGGAGCGTCCCGAGCGACGGACGTATGCTCCGCTAACGACACATTTGTACCACAACATCTGGGGCCAGATGTTGTTGAACGAGAGAGGGGCCTCTCTCGCTTGCCGTCCGGATGGACCGGAACGAGCTATGAACCGGACTAAAAGGCTTCCTCCGTTCTCCCTCCGATCCGCCGTCACTGGGTGTGCATTAAGTTAATTTTATAGTGCTCGCATCACCCCAAAATTCCTTCTAGACCGCAACGGACGAACCCGGCTGCCGAACCATTCGGTGAATGGACGCTACACCGGGCGAGCTAGCGGACGTCAAAGGCCGTCGAACCTACTAGGGTCCTCTTAGGCAATTGGCGTATTACATGAGCACTTTTCCGCTAGCCCTTCATTAATTGTGACGACGGAGGCACACTGTTGGAAGACATCACAGATACATCACCCTAATCTTGATCGTCTGAAATAGAAATTGATAAAGTAGAGTGACCCTGCGGGGAAAGGACCGGAGTGTCCAAATCCCCAACAACATACCGTGACATACGCTTCCCATATTGTCATCGAAATCATACGATACAGAACAGGAGTTAATGCGAGTACACTGACCACATATAGAATGATAATAAGGTCAGAGGAAGACTTCCTCTTAAAACAATTGATCAATATCCTTTCAATGTGAAAAGAAAACAAGTCCTGGTACTCGCACTAACCCCTGGCAATCAAAATACATAATAATAATATGATCCATTAATATAGAAAAAATAATTGAAATCAAAATATTTTGAAAAAATATTTTTTCAGAACAGCCCAAGTTTCTGAAAAGTAACGTTGAGCCCCAATGGATCCCAAGCCTAAGTGTGGACAAAAATTTTAAAAATATTTTAAACAATTTATTCAACACTTACGAACAATAATAATGTATCTATTTATGATTAAAATAACATAAAGATATTATTATTTAGAAATCCCCCCCTCACACAGAGGGCTGTTGTAAATGTAAACAATGAGTGTAAAAACACTAAAATAAGACTCCAGGCACCCAGGCCCGAAATCAGTTACCAAAAATACACCATCTGATGCAAAACAGAGACTTCCAGGGAAGAAACTGCAGAACATCAGATGGTAGATGCAGAACACAACGCCTAACCACCTGTAGGTGAAGACGTAAACATGGGGAAAGAACAGAATTCATTCTGTTATTCAGCTAAAACTCCCAAGAAATTTTAGTAATAATAATTACAGAAACTATGCCAAAAGCATGGGAGAATAGCAAGGGGGAACTTAAAGGACAGGGAGAGAGGAAAAACACTTGAAAAAACAGTGTAACTAAATAATCAGAATGACAACAAAATGGCTGCTGCCTTGAAAATAGGTAACTTAACATAATTTCATTAAAAAATTTTAAGTTACAGCCCTGATAATATTCTGTCACACATTCTTTTCCTCTCCTCCTTTTCTATCCTCCTTAGAATCACCATTTCACTAATATTTATGTGTCTGGCATCATTTAAACTGAGATTTAAAAGCACAAAGATCAGTCAGATGTTAACTGATGAAGGGCCAAACTTAGAATGATTAATGGCGCCAATTTCGGAACGTCCTTGACACTGCGCATGCGCAGTAGGGGCGAAGTGTGGAGGGCCTTTCAGGACATGTTTTCTTTAGTTTTAGATGCAAATTTTGGGGATTGGGGGGCAAAATTTGTGTTTGGCCCTATATTTTAAGAGTTAGCACCAGCTATGTCTGGGTCATTGGTACAGTATAAAAATATTGCTTTTTTGACTCAAAAAGCATGGTGTGCGACCTCTCATTGGAATGAGCTCAAAAAGCTCATTCCAATGGGGTATTTACAAGCGATAAGTACATGTATGTTTAAGAGACAAAAATTAAAATTTGAATAGCGATTTTTGCGAAGAATGCTGACAAGTTTTGGCAGTTATGCTGGTAAAAAGGTAAGATATGCAAAGTGGTTGTTTTTTAGAGGCGACATTTAATTAAGGGGAATTAACCCTTGATTACTGAGGTAACTTCTAAAAGTACTGAAATTTCTTGAAGCAGTGTGAATAACAGACAACAGTTGCCTAAAAATTTCATGAATAACTAAAATTTTTATTCTTTTGTCTCGAAAACATGGCATATGACCTTTGTTGGAATGAGCTGAATGCGTGTGTTCCAATGAGGGGCCATAAAATTTGAACGGAGATTTGTGTGAATAATGCATTAGTACTGCTAGATTTGGGTAAACGGTTCACCCTGGATACCACCCCTTCTATAGTAGATCTTTTCTGCAAATTTTGTCTAAGATTCTATCAACTTTACAAATAAATACGTTCATGAATCACAATCAGATCCACCCCACAATGTTGCATACCAAATATCAAAAGATTCTGCCTGCTGGATCTGGAGAAGAAGATATTTTAAGAAATATGCCTTAAATGCACTAAGTTAAAATTTGGGCTCCTATACGGAGCCCAAATATAAACCAAGGGGGACGATTTGAACAAACTTGAATCAGATCCACCCCACAATGTTGCTTACCAAATATGAAAAGATTCTGAAGCTGGAGAAGAAGATTTTTTAAGAAATTTGCCTGATATGCACTAAGTTCGAATTCGAGCTTCTATACTGAGCCCAAATATGAAACTAGGAAGCCGATTTGAACAAACTTGAATCAGATCCACCCCACAATGTTGCATACCAAATATCAAAAGATTCTGCCTGCTGGATCTGGAGAAGAAGATTTTTTAATAAATTTGCCCGAAATGCACTAAGTGCGAATTCGAGCTTCTATATTAAGCCCAAATATGAATCCAGGGGGCCGATTTGAACAAACTTGAATCAGATCCACCCCGCAATGTTGCATACCAAATATCAAAAGATTCTGCCTGCTGGATCTGGAGAAGATTTTTGAAGAAATTTGCCCGAAATGCACTAAGTTTGAATTCGAGCTTCTATAGTGAGCCCAAATATGAATCCAGGGGGCCGATTTGAACAAACTTGAATCAGATCCACCCCGCAATGTTGCATACCAAATATCAAAAGATTCTGCCTGCTGGATCTGGAGAAGATGATTTTTTAAGAAATTTGCCTGCAATGCACTAAGTTCGAATTCGAGCTTCTATAGTGAGCCCAAATATGAATCTAGGAAGCCGATTTGAACAAACTTGAATCAGATCCACCCCACAATGTTGCATACCAAATATCAAAAGATTCTGCCTGCTGGATCTGGAGAAAAAGATTTTTTAATAAATTTGCCCGAAATGCACTAAGCCCGAATTCGGGCTTCTATATTAAGCCCAAATATGAATCCAGGGGGCCGATTTGAACAAACTTGAATCAGATCCACCCCGCAATGTTGCATACCAAATATCAAAAGATTCTGCCTACTGGATCTGGAGAAGAAGATTTTTGAAGAAATTTGCCCGAAATGCACTAAGTTTGAATTCGAGCTTCTATAGTGAGCCCAAATATGAATCCAGGGGGCCGATTTGAACAAACTTGAATCAGATCCACCCCGCAATGTTGCATACCAAATATCAAAAGATTCTGCCTGCTGGATCTGGAGAAGATGATTTTTTAAGAAATTTGCCTGAAATGCACTAAGTTCGAATTCGACCTTCTATAGTAAGCCCAAATATGAATCTAGGGAGCCGATTTAAACAAATTTGCATCAGATCCATCCCACAATGTTGCATACCAAATATCAAAAGATTCTGCCTGCTGGATCTGGAGAAGAAAATTTTTTAAGAAATTTGCCTGAAATGCACTAAGTTCGAATTCGAGCTTCTATAGAGAGCCCAAATATGAATCTAGGAAGCCGATTTGAACAAACTTGAATCAGATCCACCCCACAATGTTGCATACCAAATATCAAAAGATTCTGCCTGCTGGATCTGGAGAAGAAGATTTTTTAATAAATTTGCTTGAAATGCACTAAGTTCAAGTTTGGGCTCCTATACTGAGCCCAAATATAAACCCAGGGGGCCGATTTGAACAAACTTGAATCAGATCGACCCCACAATGTTGCTTACCAAATATGAAAAGATTCTGCCTGCTGGATCTGGAGAAGAAGATTTTTTAAGAAATTTGCCTGAAATGCACTAAGTTCAAATTCGAGCTTCTATAGTGAGCCCAAATATGAATCTAGGAAGCCGATTTGAACAAACTTGAATCAGATCCACCCCACAATGTTGCATACCAAATATCAAAAGATTCTGCCTTCTGGATCTGGAGAAGAAGATTTTTTAAGAAATTTGCCTAAATGCACTAAGTTCGAAATCGGGCTCCTATACTGAGCCCAAATATGAACCCAGGGGGCTGATTTGAAAAAACTTGAATCAGATCCACCCTACAATGTTGCATACCAAATATCAAAAGATTCTGCCTGCTGGATCTGGAGAAGAAGATTTTTTAAGAAATTTGCCTGAAATGCACTAAGTTCGAAATAGGGCTCCTATACTGAGCCCAAATATTAACCCAGGGGGCCGATTTGAACAATCTTGAATCAGATCCACCCCACAATGTTGCTTACCAAATATGAAAAGATTCTGCCTGCTGGATCTGGAGAAGAAGATTTTTTAAGAAATTTGCCTGAAATGCACTAAGTTCGAATTCGGGCTTCTATAGTAAGCCCAAATATGAATCCAGGGGGCTGATTTGAACAAACTTGAATCAGATCTACCCCGCAACGTTGCATACCAAATATCAAAAGATTCTGCCTGCTGGATCTGGAGAAGAAGATTTTTGAAGAAATTTGCCTGAAATGCACTAAATTCAAATTCGAGCTCCTATAGTGAGCCCAAATATGAATCTAGGGAGCCGATTTGAACAAACTTGAATCAGATCCACCCTACAATGTTGCATACCAAATATCAAAAGATTCTGCCTGCTGAATCTGGAGAAGAAGATTTTCAAAGAAATTTGCCTGAAATGCAGTAAGTTCAAATTTGGGCTCCTATACTGAGCCCAAATATAAACCCAGGGGGCCGATTTGAACAAACTTGAATCAGATCAACCCCACAATGTTGCATACAAAATATCAAAAGGTTCTGCCTGCTGGATCTGGAGAAGAAGATTTTTTAAGAAATTTGCCTGAAATGCACTAAGTTCGAAATCGGGCTCCTATACTGAGCCCAAATATGAACCCAGGGGGCCGATTTGAACAAACTTGAATCAGATCCACCCTACAATGTTGCATACCAAATATCAAAAGATTCTGCCTGCTGGATCTGGAGAAGAAGATTTTTTAATGTTTTTCCCATTGCCTACAGTGTTAAAAAGTGTTGACTCAGCACTTTTTCAAAGTCCCGAAACTGTACCCTATGATAAAACCGATGGCAATTTTTTTTTACCAATCCTTTCTGTTGGTCCTAAGGAAGCTGCACACCAAATAAAAATTCTCAGTGCCGTGCAGTTTTGGAGATATGGGCGTTTTAATTTTTTTCTATTTTTAGCTCCTGCGGTTCCCACGGGGCTGCGGGAAAATTTTTTTTTGCATAAATCAAGTACTCATGACCCAATAAGCCCTCACATAAAATTTGGTTCAAATCAGCCTCTCGGTTTGGAAAATAGAAATTTTGGGCGGGGCAAAAAATTTTGCCCCTCCCATATCGACGCCAAGTATAGCCCCACAAACTTCTCTTGAACAAATCTGAGTCTACACCTCAAAAGGAAGCTGCACACCAAATATCAAGTGTCTGCTACTGCTGGTTCATGAGAAGAAGATTTACAAAGATTTTGGTGCCCCTTGGGGGCGTGGCACCACCCAGGAGGAGGGGCAACTTCATTTGAACAAATCTGAATTGGCATTAGGTAATAAACATTTAGCCAACATTTGAATAAAATTGGGCTAGTGGTTTAGGAGGAGAAGTCGATAATGTAAAGTTAACGCTGGACGACGACGACGACGGACGACGATGGACGACGGACGACGACGGACGACGACGGACGACGGACGGAAAGTGATTAGTAAAGCTCCCCTTGAGCTTCGCTCAGGTGAGCTAAAAATAGCAATGAGTAGTATGGAGGGATCAACAATATGAACATAATGATCCCTACACCACGACGGAAGAGCCTCCACTTTAGCCGCATAGAATAGCGAAGAAGAGGATCTCCTATAGTAAGAAATCGCGTCCAAAGCTCGTCCAGTACAGTGCTTACAATGCAATACGGACCACACAATGGAATACATGAAGGTTGCGACCTTGCTGGTTGTGATAAAGATGACACGATTTACCCAGTGAAAAAGATCCTCACATAGAGGAAGATTTCACGTTAAGACCCACAGTGGACAAGAGAGTAAATTACTCATGATCTCTGTGAAGATAGAGATGCTATCAACAGAAATGTATTGTGGTTGTTTATCTTAGCAATACCTGCTAAAACAACAGCGCCGGAGGATACGCGTATCCTATCATTCCGTCCTATAGATCAATAGAGCGTTAACAATATTAGCTCAGAGATCTGGACAAGCCAACACATACGTCTGCAATTGATTAGCAAGCTGTGTCATAAATAAATCATCATTGGGCGCTCCCATAGATAGCAAATCTGATTGAATACTTGTTTGTTGAGAGTCCATTCTGACAGTAACAAGCGACCCGTAAGAGAACGGGAGTCCGATAAAACAATCAGACGACCCGGAATATGACGGACCAAAACTGAACTTGGTGTACTATAACCAACAGACGGATTCTTTCCATTAAATTGAATAACGGAAACGAAAAAGTGCCTCCCTGGTTCCGGAGATACGCCACTACTGTCGAATTAAAGGACAGGAATTTGGGCATGCGTTTCTGAATAATGTTCATGCAATGACATAAAGCAAGCCTAAAAAACATTATTCCGCGGAAGTTAAACTGATAGCTAAAAGACTGCGGAACCCAAAGACCCTGGCACTTCGAATCCGTAGGGATCAGTATTATATCCCAATCTGTTTGACTGGCAACCGTCATAACAGCCACACTCGGGTCCGGCAACTGCGGCGGCACTCTCTGAGTCAACCACCGAATGTTTGCCCCAGTCTGAATCTCTTGTAACACTAGATAGACAAGAGAACGTAAAAATCGAGCAATTCATGGATTGCCGAAAAGTTGCCGTCGAAGAGAAGCTCCTCCGAGAACGAAGCGACTCTGAGAGAGTTCTTAACCTTACTATCCACGTGTGTGGATGTAGCTAGGGCTGCGTCACGTCTAACTAACTCCAATCAGCCACTGAAGGGCGGAGTTATACGTGAACAAACTACTGCCCTCAAAAGAAATTACATTGAGAATAATATCCCGTAAATCTTTTCTTGAAGACGTAATGATAACGCCTCAGTAAGGCGGATTACGTATAATAAAGCGTCTAAGTTAAGTCTACTATACATAATGTCGTTACCAACATTGAAATTGGAAAAGACATAAACGGCGAAAAAGAATATATGCAGTCTTTAATCACACCGTCTAGACGCATATGAACTCTCGGTATGCCCTGCTTTGCCAAAACAAACTATTTGTATAAATGATAAAATGGCAGAAATGAGCAACGCGGACAAGAAACTAAACTATCATGCTTAGTAGCAGGCTTGTATATATATATATATAGCGTCGAAAAATAAAACACATGTTGTAATGACAATATTGGACTGCGTCGGTAAGTCAGGGACAATGTCCCTGAACCGATCAAAAAATCCGAGTCCAATGACGCTATAAGTCTCTTATCCAAGATCGCAGCAATGAAGTCCGAAATAATAATCACTGGAAGATAATGCCAGAAGATATGAAAGGCATCTTCCGATACTACTAAAGGGAAAACTCGAAATCTTTCGAATCCCTTTCGCCATCCTGTCGGACCCTATAAAGCGTTCGGTCGTCCGTAGCTGATGCAACCGCGGACCGCACCGACCCAGTGCCGTCGGATAATTCCTGATTCGACCGAGAAACTGTCAATTGCTGGGATGCTGCGAAACAACTGTGCTAACTCGGATAGCACGTCCGTCACTGAGGCCTGAGGAGAAGCGGTCTTACGATGCATTGCCGCTGGAAGCTCCGTGATCGTTACCCCGTGCATACTACCAATATGCGAGCGAACGGAGTGTATAGGCCTCGTGTCCCTTGGCTACCGGATGGCGCGACCTATTCGCCGTGGAATCACTGAATGCCGAAACTGATCGGATACTCGAGGTCACATAGCCAATGTGCGGTCGTGTGCCCTGCTGTGAGGATGAGGAAGCATTAAAGACAGTCTCTCGGACTGTCAATATAACGGAGCGTCCCGACCAACGGACATATGCTCCGAATGTAAAATATCTGAACCACAACATGCGGTCCCCTATGTTGTTGGGCGAGAGAGGGACCTCTCTCGCTCACAGCCCGGACGGACCTGGACAAGCCAGGAACCGGACTAACAGGCTTCCTCCGATCTGTCCTCAATCTGCCGTCACTGGGTGAGTACTAAAGTAATTAAAGTAATTAAAGTGCTCGCCTCACCCAAATCTCCTTCCTAGACCGCAACGGACGAACCCGGCAGCCGAACCATTCGATGAATGTACGCTACACCGGGTGAGCTAGCGAATGTCACTCCGTAGGCGATAGACATATTCCATGAGCACTTATTGCCGCTAACTCTTCATTAACTATGACGACAGAGGCACACTTTTGAAAGACATCTCCATAACTCTTCGAACAAGAAACCAGAAATGCTTGGATAGCAAGCATAAAATAATAATATATATAGCGTCGTTCAATAATTCGAAAGTTTGTGTGACATTATTGGACTATGTCGGAACTGAGGGACGATGTCCCTGAACCGAACCAAAAATTTCTAAGTCCACCGACGCTATCAGTTTCTTATCCGGCATCGCAGCATTCTGGTCCGACGAAAGAAGCTGTAGAAGACCAAGTCAGATGACATACACAACAGCATATGTTGTTCCGAAAGGGAAAGCTCGAAATCCTCCGAATCCCTTTCGGTATCCCGTCGGACCGGATGAAACTTTCGGACGTCCGTACCCGCTTCCGCGGAGCGCCCCGACCCAGCATCGTCGGATAAAATATATGCGACAGATTCAGTTGATGCTGGGATGCTGCGATAAACTGTGCTATTAAGGAAAGCACGTCCGTTCCCGAGGCCTGTGCAGTAGCGGTCTTACGATGCATTGCCGCCGGAAGCTCCGTGTACGTTGACTCCCGCACACTTCCTATGCGAACGTCCGGAGTCTGCAGGCCTCGTGTCCCTGGCTACCGGATGGTGTGACCTGGTCGCCGAAGAATCCTTGATCGGCGAAGCTGGTAATATATCGGCGGTCACGCAGCCAAGGTGCGGTCGTGTGCGCTGACGAGAAGAGGAAGCCTTAGAAGTCTCAGCGGACTGCCTATACAACGGAGCGTCCCGAGCGACGGACGTATGCTCCGCTTGCGACACATTTTGTACCACAACATCTGGGGCCAGATGTTGTTGAACGAGAGAGGGGCCTCTCTCGCTTGCCGTCCGGATGGACCGGAACGAGCTATGAACTGGACTAAAAGGCTTCCTGCGTTCTCCCTCCGATCCGCCGTCACTGGGTGTGCATTAGGTTAATTTATAGTGCTCGCATCACCCCAAAATTCCTTCTTGACCGCAACGGACGAACCCGGCTGCCGAACCATTCGGTGAATGGACGCTACACCGGGCGAGCTAGCGGACGTCAAAGGCCATCGAACCTACTAGGGTCCTCTTAGGCAATTGGCGTATTTACATGAGCACTTTTCCGCTAGCCCTTCATTAATTGTGACGACGGAGGCACACTGTTGGAAGACATCACAGATACATCACCCTAATCTTGATCGTCTGAAATAGAAATTGATAAAGTAGAGTGACCCTGCGGGGAAAGGACCGGAGTGTCCAAATCCCCAACAACATACCGTGACATACGCTTCCCATATTGTCATCGAAATCATACGATACAGAACAGGAGTTAATGCGAGTACACTGACCACATATAGAATGATAATAAAGTCAGAGGAAGACTTCCTCTTAAAACAATTGATCAATATCCTTTCAAAGTGAAAAGAAAACAAGTCCTGGTACTCGCACTAACCCCTGGCAATCAAAATACATAATAATAATATGATCCATTAATATAGAAAAAATAATTGAAATCAAAATATTTTGAAAAAATATTTTTTCAGAATAGCCCAAGTTTCTGAAAAGTAACGTTGAGCCCCAATGGATCCCAAGCCTAAGTGTGGACAAAACTTTTAAAAATATTTTAAACAATTTATTCAACACTTACGAACAATAATAATGTATCTAGTTATGATTAAAATAACATCAAGATATTATTTTTTAGAAATCCCCCCCTCACACAGAGGGCTGTTGTAAATGTAAACAAGGAGTGTAAAAACACTAAAATAAGACTCCAGGCACCCAGGCCCGAAATCAGTTACCAAAAATACACTATCTGATGCAAAACAGAGACTTCCAGGGAAGAAACTGCAGAACATCAGATGGTAGATGCAGAACACAACGCCTAACCACCCGTAGGTGAAGACGTAAACATGGGGAAAGAACAGAATTCATTCTGTTATTCAGCTAAAACTCCCAAGAAAATTTAGTAATAATAATTACAAAAACTATGCCAAAAGCATGGGAGAATAGCAAGGGGGAACTTAAAGGACAGGGAGAGAGGAAAACACTTAAAAAACAGTGTAACTAAATAATCAGAATGACAACAAAATGGCTGCTGCCTTGAAAATAGGTAACTTAACATAATTTCATTAAAAAATTTTAAGTTACAGCCCTGATAATATTCTGTCACACATTCTTTTCCTCTCCTCCTTCTCTATCCTCCTTAGAATCACCATTTCACTAATATTTATGTGTCTGGCATCATTTAAACTGAGATTTATAAGCACAAAGATCAGTCAGATGTTAACTGATGAAGGGCCAAACTTAGAATGATTAATGGCGCCAATTTCGGAACGTCCTTGACACTGCGCATGCGCAGTAGGGGCGAAGTGTGGAGGGCCTTTCAGGACATGTTTTCTTTAGTTTTAGATGCAAATTTTGGGGATTGGGGGGCAAAATTTGTGTTTGGCCCTATATTTTAAGAGTTAGCACCAGCTATGTCTGGGTCATTGGTACAGTATAAAAATATACAAGTTGGTACCAGATCACAGTGGTCTCTCAAGACAGGTGGTCTCTCAAGACAGGTGGTCTCCCACAGCAGGTCCATTATATAGTAAAACCAATCGGTGCCTGGCAGATGTGGTCTCTCAAGACAGGTGGTCTCTCAAGACAGTGGTCTCTCAAGACAGGTTTTACTATACTAGAAAAGCTTTGCTGACACTTGTCAGGTAGATCCAACACATCAGGTGGGGGGGGCAATTCTAACTTGAGCCATATCGGCTGAGATCTGCAACTTATCAGCCTCGTTTAAAGCCATATTTGCTGAGTTTGATAATGGGCAATTCTAGGAAAGAACAAGACCAATACCGGGTCTGGACCTGCGTCGCTGCTTGCAAATGAATTGGCAAACAGGAAGTGGCTGCACGGCAGATCTGAAAATTGCATACACGATACAATTGATCATTATCAGGCTCCAGATGAAATATAAAATCAATCTCTTGCATAGAAGCCGAGAAAAGTTTGACGAAAAATTTCAATGTTCAGTGGGTACAGTAAAACTTCAAAGTATCGGCAAACAGGAAGGGGCTGCACGGCAGATCTGAAAATTGCTTACACGATACAACTCATCATTATGAAGCAGCAGACCAAATATAAAATCAATCCCTTGCATAGAAGCCAAGAAACCCTTGACGGAAAATTTCGATGTTCAGTGGGTACAGTAAAATTTCAAAGTATCGGCAAACAGGAAGTGGCTGCACGGCAGATCTGAAAATTGCTTACACGATACAACTCATCATTATGAAGCAGCAGACCAAATGTAAAATCATTCCCTTTCATAGAAGCCAAGAAAACTTTTACGGAAAGTGTTTTGGACAGATGGACAGATGGACAGACGGACGGACGGACCTGCAGACGGACTGATGGACTGACGGACAGAGTCGAGCGGTTACTAGACCTGCTTCGCCGATGGCGACGCAGGTAAAAAAAATCATACCTAATAAACAGCTTCAAATACATAACCAGTTAACAGACTTGGCATAACATATACTAATAGGATGCTTTTAGGTCAGGTTATTCTATAGAATTAATGATTCATTTCAGTGGCTGATGAAAGCCAGGGGTCCCCGCCTCTGGAGGTGGGGTGAACTGGGAATGGGGTCCATTGACACAATGGTTTTTATTTTACAATTGTTATTCTATTGACATGCAGTGAGTGTATCAGTACATCAATAAATAATTATGACTTGTTTTTGTATTCAATTATAACATTGTCTGCCAATTAACTGACCATTTGCCAGCAAATATATAAGCAACTGATGCATCAAAATTAAAATATGTGGGATTCAATTGATTAATAATACACACTACTCATTAAGACTGATAGAGCGAAGGATTTTGCTTCTATTGGCACCAATTTTCAAAATGTTTCTCACACTTGGCTGAACCAATGTCGGCCAGGTATAATAAGTATCCCACTTTATTGTGCAAGTTCTGGCCATTTGCATTACCATATTTCATGAACACAGTTACGCATGGGACAGTTACGCATTGGATACAGGAAAATATTGGACATTTTTATGTTTGTAATGTAGCCAGTATTCATCAGAATGTGCTCAAGATCATGATAAACACTCTGTATTAAGCAAGAAAAACATTAGAAATATAAATAAATGAACATATCTCACCATCTGGGCTAAAGTGACAACAGCTGACACAACCATCATGTCCACCAGAAAGCGTGGATGGACCATGTGACCTGTGAAAAAAGATATCTTTTCCCAGTATTCACTAAATGATATGTTAGGCCTCACAAAGTAGATCCTCTGTTTCTCAGGCCATTTTTTTGTAAAATTGCATGCGTGCGAGCGTTTTTTTGTTATTTTATATTGTTGTAGTTATTTCTTTGCCGTTAAAAAGTTCATGTTCTTGGTTTGTTTTATGCTTTAGGCACTCAAGGGACAATAACTTGGGAAAAATATCAGACATAATCCATTCGATTTTGATTTTTTTAAGTTTTGGATAGGTTATAAAAAGAGAGCATGCGGCAGCCAAAAGACCATGCGGGAGGGCCTGAGAAACAGATTTTTAATTTTTTTAGGCCTTAAATGTGTTCTTTCCTGATATAATGCTCTTAACAAACAGATGAAATATGAATGAATTTGCCAAAACACCCTACTAATTCTATGCAATGGGACAGCAGAACATAACTTGAATTTTCTGGACAACTAATCACAATATCAAAGTCTATCAAAATTAACTAAACAGTCTTGGAAAATCTTAATTATGAAAGACTTTCATACTTTTTGATAGACTTTCATATTTTGTCACATATTGTCATTCAATTTATCTCCTTGGTAGAATACCATGCACCAGGGGCGGAATCTCACAGGAATCAGAAAATCTGATTTTCATAATGATTAGGCCTAAAAAATAAAAAATCTGTTTCTCAGGCCCTCCCGCATGGTCCTTTTGGCTGCCGCATGCTCTCTTTTTATTACCAATTTAAACTTTAAAAAAATTAAAATTAAATGGTTTATGTCTGATATTTTACCCAAGTTAAAAAAATTGATGAATTTGTTCCTTGAGTGCAAGAAGGCTTTGCAATGCTTTAGCATTGCAAAGCCTTCTTGCACTCAAGGGATGAAATACACCACCACCCATGCTATTCTGTAGATTATGAGGTCTAAAACATGAACCAAGAACATGAACTTTTGATGGCAAAGAAGTAATTACCGAAATAAAAAATAAAATAAAAAACTGCTCGCCCGCATGCAATTTCACAAATAATGGCCTGAGAAACAGAAGATCTACTTTGTGTGGCCTTATAACAAATTTGTTTCAGAACAGTGGAATCAAATCGCCATCAATGTCATTTTGATTCTCACAATTTTTTTTTAATTTTTCCTCTGAGTAGATGATGTTCCCAAATGTCTCGAACTGGTAGAGTGATAGTTTATTTTTTAGCAGTTTTAATTCATTCATCAGTAATTGCTTTGTTAAAATTTATTGGAAATGTTAGCACTGTCCAATAAAAAGTAAAAAAAATAATCATTTGTGAACAAACTCTTGCTAAACTTAGCCTTCCTTTGCTGATACCTTTGTATGTTTGAAAAAATATGCATGTTACAAATAATCTTCACCCTGTGACCCATCATCAAAGATGCCCATCCCTCAATTCACACACTAATCAATATCACCAATAGAGCAAGCACCAAATATGTCCAAAGAACACTAATGCTCCCACTTTATTAAAAACTTTATGATGGGAAACTTTATGACTCAAAAGAATAAAATTTTTAATACAGTGGAATCCTCTTAATTGAATATCCATTTTGCCAGTGAAAATTATTCATTTAACAGGAGTATACAATTAACAGGGATTTGGTCAGTTTCCTGTGTTCTAGGGGTAAACTGAGCATTTATTCTATTATATCTTGTTTGGCAGAACTCTTAGAGCTCTGTCAAACAAGATATAATAGAATAAATGTCTGTATTGGATGTATGAGGCCAAAAAGGTTGATAAATAAGGGGAATTTGGTGCGTGTCACAGCAATTTTTTCGACATATTACAAAAATTTATGTACAATTAACAGGAGTTTACTCTACAACCCATATGCAATTAACAGATCAATTTTGTATTGAAGGTATGGTAAATGGTTTTGTGTTTGAAAATTATATTCAATTAACAGGGATATACAATTAAGAGATATCCAATTAAGTGGGCTCCACTGTATTGCATAAATTCAAAGGGATTATTAAACTATTTATTTATTTATTGGGGTTTAGCGACACTGTCGACAGCCAGGCTCCCCTCGTGTTGCACAGTTTTACGGGTGGATGAAGCCAAAGTACCTGAAGAGAACCACTGAGCAATGGCAAGCAACTGTCAGGCTAACCAACATACCAATTCCACACAAGCAGGGTTAGCTTTGGTTGAAGACAAGTGCACCATACACAATGCCACCGTGCCCCCACTTGAGCAATGGGGGTGAAATGTCTTGCCCAAGGACACAATGCAGTTGCCGCAGGTGGGATTCGAATCGAGGACCTCTTGGCTTGCAGCCTGCACCTCTACCTACTAAACACCGGGCCCCCAAATGGAGTAGCTCTAGAACAGAGAAGGTGAATACTTCCGAAGAAGAACTTGATCTGTATTTTGTCATTTAGGGCTTATAATCCGAGAATCAATCCAAACAAAGATTCGTGCAACAAAACCGGCAAGAATCCATGTAGATTCTTGCTGCACTTCTGTTAGGATTTGTGTGACGAGAATTGAGTCAATTTAACCCTTGATCTGACATAGCGGCACCAGATTAACCAATTCAAGGCTGACATTAACTGAAATATCAAGACTTTGTCAATAAAATTCTACAAATATGGCTGTCATTGGAACTGACTCAATAAGCTGGTTCCAATGATATCCATATTTGTAAGGTTTTGTTGGTAAATATTGTTTATATTTTTAAATTATCAAATTCAGTTTATATTTTAAAAAATAAAAAGCTGTTGGGTAAAGGGTTAACTTGTGTTATCAGTATACAACAGGAGATCAACCATGGTGGCCTCATTGAATCCTGGGTCATATATATAGATGCATGGACATGCATAAGGATGGACCTGCAGATGAATGGATGAAGCTCAAACAGAAGGACAGGGTTAAATTGCAAAGAAAATTTAAAAAAAAAAAATCAGTGAAGTCAACAAACTTGAGTTGTCCAGAAACCGTAAACTGTACTATTTTTCATTAAGTCAATGAAAATAATTCTAGAAAAAAATGAGAATACAGTAGAACCTGTCTTGAGAGACCAACCTTTTTGGCAGACAAAAGTGGTTTCTCAAAACAGGTGGTCTCTCATGACAGGTTCACTGCACAGTAAAAAAAAAAACGAACAGTACAAGGTTAGAGTGGTCTCTCAAGACAGGTAGTCTCTCGCGACAGTGGTCTCTCAAAACAGGTTTTACTGTACTCCTGAATGAGAACTTGAGCTGCATTTTGTCACTGGAAACAAATCTTGAAACCTTTTTACCTAACGAAACTAAGAAATCGGCCACATCAGCCCACATAATTCAAAAACTAAGCAGTTGAAAAAAATACATTTTTTAAAAAAATTTCTACAAAAACATATCATGCGACCCCTCATTGGAATGAGCTCGTTCCAATGAGGGGGTTATGGTATGGTTTTGTTGAAATTTTTTGAAAAATTAAAAAAAAACAATAATTGAAATCATAAATTTTGATATTGTGTGCATTGGGTAAAGGGTTAACCCTTTACCCAATGCAGACGATATCAACTTTTATTATTTTAAATATCATTTTTTCAAATTTTTCAAAAAATTTCAACAAAACCATGTCATGTGACCCCTTTTTGGAACGAGCTCGGCGAGCTCATTCCAATGAGGGGTCACATGATATGGTTTTGTTGAAATTTTTTGAAAAATAATATTTTTTCAACTGCTGAATTTGCATATTACGCGGGCGGATGCGGGCGATTCATTGGGTGAAGGGTTAAGGTTTAAAAAAAAATGATAGGTAATAACGGTACACAATTTATTGTCTGGAAACCATAAAATGTATTATTTTTCACTGGCCTAGAACAGAGAATGAGTATACGGCAAAATGAGATCTTGATTTCTATTTTGTTATAAAATACAACATGTGAAAGTTTTCACAAAATATCTGAATGCATACTCAATTTATCCTATGGATGCCAAGATGTTGCACGTATGGATAGATAGACGGATAGGGATAACCTTTAACTCTCTGAATGCTTCTGGTGGAATTTCTCGCCCAGGACAGGATTTCTCTTGCCACTGAATTAAGTATAATTTGGGCATATTTAATTCAATTTTTCCCTGAAAATTGAATGGATTTTTCAACAATGATTTCTTCTTGAATTAAGTGTTGATGAATTTTTCATCAAATCCAGTCATGGCTGCTGCACAGCAGCCATGACTAGATCTGATGAAAAAGATCTTGAAAATACTTAGCAGGTTAAGAGTTAATGCACATTTGCATATCGATACAAGTACCATAATATATGCAAGCGAACTCATAGACAAAAAAATCGCAACATCGACGCCATAGCTGCGATGGGTGGTGTAATCTCACAAAATTCTAAGTTCATCAAGGGCCATAACTCCAAGAAAAATATTTGGAACAACACATGCATTGAACAGTGGCTAGACATCAATAAGATACACTTACATGCCACATATAAAGTCATTCCATCAAGTATTTCAAAAGTTATTCAGTTTTGAAACTCGTTGCTCACAGACAGACCGACATAAAACTCGTTGGTCACAGAGACCGACCGACCGACAGACCGACAGACCGACATTGCGCATTGAACAGTGGCTAGACATCAATAAGATACACTTACATGCCAAATATAAAGTCATTCCATCAAGTATTTCAAAAGTTATTGAGTTTTGAAACTCGTCACAGACAGACAGACCGACATTGCCACTTATAGAGCTGCTAGTCACAGCTAAAAATTGTTGTCATAGATAAAGAGTATTTCTGTATTCTGAAAACAATGTAAAATATTCATAACTGGGTATTTGATGGACAAAGTGAAGTGAGAGGGTTCTCAAATTTTCTAGAGTGAATACCTGTAACTACCCGTCGCAACATCCCATAGCTGTATTGTCTTATCCCATGATGCTGTTGCAAATTTTCTTTCATCATTAGATATAGAACAACTTGATATAACATTGATATGCCCTCTGCAAAAGAAGTAAAACCAGTGTCAAGTATATTTCACATAAGGCTAATAAAAAGGTTTTCATTCCCAGGCACCTGCCTCAATGAAACTGAACTCCTTCTTGAACATTTTGATTGGCTTTCAGAGTCTTACAAAGTTAGTATGAAATCATGACACTTTAAACCTTTACCCAACGAATCGGCCACATCCGCTCGCGTAATATGCAAATTCAGCAGCTGAAAAAATATTATTTTTCAAAAAAGATGATATTTATTTTTCAAAAAAAGGAGATAAATACAGTGGAGCCCACTTAATTGGATATCTCTTAATTGTATATCCCTGTTAATTGAATATAATTTTCAAACACAAAACCATTTACCATACCTTCAGTACAAATTTGATCTGTTAATTGCATATAGGTTGTAGAGTAAACTCCTGTTAATTGTATATAAATTTTTGTAATATGTCGAAAACATTACTGTGACATGCACCAAATACCCCTCATTTATCAACCTTTTTGGCCTCACTACATCTAATACAGGTATTTATTCTATTATATCTTGTTTGACAGAGCTCTATGAGCTCTGTCAAACAAGATATAATAGAATAAATGTTCAGTTTACCTCCAGAAGACAGGAAACTGACCAAATCCCTGTTAACTGTATGCTCCTGTTAATTGAATAATTTTCACTGGCAAAATGGATATTCAATTAAGAGGATTCTACTGTATAACTGAACACAAATGTATTTCATAATTCAGGATGTTTAATCCATGACGCCAACTGATAGATTCCACATTTCTATGATCTTATCAGCGAATATTTATTTTTTTAAAGTTAAACGCCACATATTTGTATTCCATTAACCCTCAGCATACTGATGTCGAAATCTAAAAATTTAAAGTTGCCAATTTTGGGAAATTTGAGAATTTAACCATTTGAATGTTGTTTGACAGGGCTCAATGAGCTGTGTCAAACAAGATTGAATTGGTTAAATTTATAATTGCGTTATGATAAAAATTTGTAGGTTCCAATTTAAATATTTCAATATCAGTGTGCGCAGGGTTAAGTGGCTTTGCAACACCTGTCCACAATTATTCATATAAATAAAATTATCACTTTGTCAACACCATTGCAGTCAGTACCATAACATTAAATACTGTTACAGAGTGGACCAGATGTGCAACAGTGTTAATATTGTCATGCATTATGAATGAATGAAGTAGCTATGAACGAAAACACTTTTTGTGCCCAAATGAGTCTTGTTTAAATTTAAAACCACTTATTTTTCTGTCTAGAAATATATAATTGAATTGATTTGAATTGTCTGAAAACATAGCTTATGACCCATCATTGAAACAAGCTCATTGACCCCCCTTACGAAATGTACAAATAATTGTTCAGTTGTGATTATCAATCCATATTTTGTGACATTTCATTCATTATGGTTGTGTGACTTTGTTTTTGTTGATGACAAAAAGGTGTTTTGTGTCAACACTGTTACAAGGATGCCAACACCTTAACCCTTTCAAAACTGGAGGCCTGAAAGGTATCATTTCAGTTAATATTGTCATCACGCCAATTGGCGTGATGACAATATTAACTGAAACAAGCTCATTGACCCCCTTACGAAATGTACAAATAATTGTTCAGTTGTGATTATCAATCCATATTTTGTGACATTTCATTCATTATGGTTGTGTGACTTTGTTTTTGTTTATGACAAAAAGGTGTTTTGAGTCAACACTGTTACAAGGATGCCAACACCTTAACCCTTTCAAAACTGGAGGCCTGAAAGGTATCATTTCAGTTAATATTGTCATCACGCCAATTGGCGTGATGACAATATTAACTGAAACAAGCTCATTGACCCCCTTACGAAATGTACAAATAATTGTTCAGTTGTGATTATCAATCCATATTTTGTGACATTTCATTCATTATGGTTGTGTGACTTTGTTTTTGTTTATGACAAAAAGGTGTTTTGTGTCAACACTGTTACAAGGATGTGAACACCTTAACCCCTTCAAACTGGAGGCCTGGAAGGTATCATTTCAGTTAATATTGTCATCAGCAAAATGACCGAAACCATCCAGGTTTGTTGGGAGGTTCAGTAATAATTTAATCCAACAACTCTGTCGAGCTGTTGGATAAAATTCGTACCGAGCCTCGCTTCAGATTTTTTGTTCTATATCCTCTGCTCATCCTCTACCAATTTTTTCTTCATGTAAACATTTTTGCACGCCCGACTGAAGAAGTTAATGGTCAGTCAACATCATAACAAAACATGTTCTTTCCAGTTAATAAACTTTGAATATATAAGTCTTCATATCTTGAATAGATAATCATCATAAAGGGTCAGGAGTTTTCCTTTAAAATAAATAGGCCTCAGCAAGAATGGAATGACTATACAATAAAACCTGTCTTGAGAGACCACTGTCTTGAGAGACCACCTGTCTTGAGAGACCATATCTGCCAGGCACTGATTGGTTTTACTCTATAATGGACCTGCTATGGGAGATCACCTGTCTTGAGAGACCACCTGTCTTGAGAGACCACTGTGACCTGGTACCAACTTGTATTTTTATGCCATAATTGACCTGTCTTGAGAGACCGCCCCTTTGAAGACTGAAACCATGACAAAAACTTTTTACCTGCTCTAGAATTGGAAAATCCATTGTGGTTATACTAACATAATTAAAAGTATTAAAAGCTCTTAATTGGATTTCAATTGCTAACTCATTAAAGACTGAGATGTTTTTATAAGACCCCTGTGAAAAGATTAGGATTATTGCTGAATAAACAATTTCATACATATCTGAAATGTGACAGATAGGAATAAAAATAAATTTGTGTTGAAAATCTTTTTGTAACAAATTGAAATGGACTGTTATAAAATTATAAAAATAAATCAAGGAAGATTTTCAACACTAATTTATTTTTATAATTTTTATAACAGTCCATTTCAATTTGTTACAAAAACTTCATAAAAAAGAACAATTACAAAGTAATTACAAAAATCCATTCTTCGCCATTTCTGAATTTTGTGGTTGGTTATTCACTGACTTGAGAAAACCTGAAACCTGTTATGAGAGACCATGCGGGAGGGCCTGAGAAACAGATTTTTTATTTTTTTAGGCCTAAAATATCATTGTTACATTGATGATATAACATTTACCTTTGTACAATGTTAGACGCCAAAATGAGTATATCAAAAGGGCATCGGTCACTGCCGGTTATAAATACAAGTTTTATAGATGACGTACATTACAGAGAACGATAAAGTTTGGCAAATCCGAAAAGTCCAATATCTACATTTGCCTAAATCCAATATATCCAAATCCAACATAGCCACACTCTGTGAAATCAACCAAAGACCTGTCATTGCGCAGGATGAATCGGGGAGCAGTGACATCATAACATGATATCACATATAAAATTCCCCTGTCCAGGTTACTCCTGATAAAAAATTACCCTTGGCACCAATTTTATCTCAATATCTCAGAAACTGAAGGTATGCATACCAGTAAGTAATATTCAGACAAAGCAAACAGACATACAAAGACATATAGAGATGTAGATTCACACTTAATGTATAGATGACCTATCAATTGAACAAGCTCAATGAGTTCATTCCAATGAGGGATCATATGATATGATTTGGAGGGAAATACAGATGGGCAATATACAAACACCTGACTGATATTGATATCATACCAATATATTGGGAGATAGTAAAAAATCGTGACATTGACGCCGTAGCTGCGACAGGTGGTGCAATCTCACAAAATTCTAAGTTCATCAAGGGTCATAACTCCAAGAAAAATATTTGGAACAACACATGCACTGAACAGTGGCTAGACATCAATAAGATACACTTACATGCCAAATATAAAGTCATTTCATCAAGTATTTCAAAAGTTATTGAGTTTTGAAACTCGTTGGTCACAGACAGACTGACAGACCGACCGACCGACAGACAGACCGACAGACCGACATTGCCACTTATTGAGCTGCTAGTCGCAGCTAAAAACCAAACCTAACCAATCATTGAATATTGAAACCCTTGGTATTTTAAAGTTTCCTACATTTTGCTTTTGCTATTTATAATGCCTTATTGAGACTTGATAGCAGATGATGTGTTCCTTTTCATGAAAGAAGTGATTGATTTTTTCTTTTCTGTTTTATTAACCCATAAGGGCCCGGGAAATTCCCACAAGACTTCGACATGAGTATGTCCAGTTTCCTAGCAGTGATTTCTATTCAAGTCTTGGCTGTCTGTTATGGCAGGCAAGACTGGACTAGAAATCACTATCCAGGTGATTTGTCTATTGCCTGCAGGATCTCTTCATGATGGCAGAGTAAGGGCACATTTACTGTGATTGTAAAAGCCTGAAATAGGCCTTTAAAGGCAGAGGTGTGTTAAGAACAAGTCACAAAATTACTGAAAATGCGACTTGAGTTGGCAAAAGAATGCCAATGACATTGGCATTCTTTTGCCAACTCAAATCACATTGACAGTAATTTTGGCCCAATGTTCAACTCATTGGTAGTGGTGTTTGTGGCACTGTTGTACAGTGACACAAGAACAACTTATTCGGTATTTTCCTGTCTTTAATTCCCCTTTGGTACTATCAAGTCAGATACCAAATACTAAATTGATACCGTGGTATCGATACCCTCTAAAAATACCAGCCATCTTGAATTTTGGACCGCACCCAGAAACACTCGTTCTCGTCCCAAGGTGATAACAAAGGTACCCAAGAAGTTTTGTGAATATCGGTTCATAAATACAGCCTCTAGCCCGAGCCGTATTGACATGTGCACTTACAGTGTATAAGTAGCACTGAATAAATCAAGGTTCATCTAATTGGCATAATTTCTGCCAAGAAAAAAACCCGTACTATATGTGATGTATTCCATGTTACTAAACATTCATACAAAAATTTATTCAAATCAGAACTTTCATACAGAAGTTCTGTACAAAAGTCTGATTGCACTAATTTTGGTACAAAATGGCTGCTAGTGGCCATCTTGAATTTCGGACCACACCCAAAAACACTCGTTCTCATCCCACGGTGATAACAAAGGTAACCAAGAAGTTTCGTAAAGATCAGTTCATAAATACGGCCTCTAGCCCGAGCCATATAGAAGTTGTGTACAAAAAACTGATTAGACCTAATTTCGGTATAAAATGGCCACTGGCAGCCATCTTGAATTTTAGACCACACCCAGAAACACTTGTTCTCATCCCAAGGTGATAACAAAGGTACCCAAGACGTTTCATGAAGATCGGTTCATAAATACAGACTCTAGCCCGAGCCGTATTGACACGTGTACTTACTGTGTGTAAGTAGCACTGAAAAAATCAAAGTTCACCTAATTTGCATAATTTCTGCATGAGAGAAAAACCTGTATTATATGTGATGTATCCCATGGTACTAAACAATCATACAAAAAATTATTCAAATTGGCACTTTCAGATGGAAGTTCTGTGCAAAAATCTGATTGCACCTAATTTTGTACAAAATGGCTACCATCGGCCATCTTGAATTTCGGACTGGACCCAAAAACACTTGTTCTCATCCCACGGTGATACCAAAGGGACCCAAGAAGTTTCGTAAAGATCGATTCATAAATACGGCCTCTAGCCTGAGACGTATTGGCATTTGCACTTTTTGTGCTGAAAGTAACACCGAAAAACATCAAAATTAGTCTAATTTGCATAATTTACGCACAAGAAAAAAACCTGTATGATATGTGATGTATCTCATGGTACTAAACATTCATACAAAAAATTATTCAAATCAGAGCTTTCCTATGGAAGTTCTATACAAAAAACAGATTTCTGCATCGTCGGTACAAAATGGAGGCTGGCAGCCATCTTGAATTTTGGACCGCACCCCAAAACACTCGTTCTCATCCCACTGTCATAACAAAGGTACCCAAGAAGTTTCGGTTCATAAATACGGCCTCTAGCCCGAGCCGCATCCAATTGTTGACGTACGGACAGACGGACGATGGACGACGGGCCATGACAAAAGCTCAAATTTGGCTTCGCCAAAGTTGAGCAAAAAATAATGAAATTTGAATGGCAATCTTTGTTTGTGTACTGATATGACCATTATATTAGGTAAAGAATTAATTGCATATTTTCTTCTGGCAACTATTCATCACATATTAACCATATATTTAACATGCTGACTGTAGAATCCCTTTTCAGAAAAAAATTGGCCAATTAAATCGTCAGATGTGTACCCATACGTGCAACTAGTAGAAAGCTGTTATTATCTCAGGACCAATTTTGTGGACAGGTAAAATCCATGTGAGGGCATTTTGTGAGCACACCCTCTTTGTTATCTGAAAGTATTTTTGAAAATATTATAACCAAAAAGACATTTTTTTTTAATTAACAATTACTAAAAAAAGGGTCCAATTGCCAAACAGATGGATAGACAGATAGATGAATGGATGGTCAAACAAGGGTCCATCAATGGAAAATAACCTCTAGATGCTGATGGACAAAGGATGGACGAATGGCGGAGGGCCACCCCAGATGCCTACATTATATACACCATACATGGTATGGGTACATATAGAAATGGATTGGAGGAGTGTCTAATTTGATGGATAAAGGGTTAATATCTCCGAATCAAATTATTAGATTTACATAAAAAATTATACAGCACAGCACATCAGTAACCTGAATACATATATAAAGTAACCTGATAATCGGATTAATATTTTTTGAGTTATTGCATGCCGAAGAAATGGATTGGAGGAGTTCTCAATTTGAAGAATAAAGGGTTAACATCTCAGGATCAAATTATCAGATTTACACTAAAAACTATACAGCTCAGCACATCAGTAACCTGAACACATATATAAAGTAACATGACAATCTGATTGATATGTTTTGAGTTATCTCATGCCAAAGGGATTGGAGGAATTCTCAATTTGATGGTTAAAGGGTTAATATCACAGGATCAAATTATCAGATTTACACCAAAAACTATACAGCTCGGCACATGTATGGGTACACATAAAAAAGAAAAAAATTGCAGATATCAAGCTAAAAAAAATATTTTCCATCTATAGATCACCCACCCTACTCTTGTAATTTCCTTCCACTCACAAATGGTGACCCACCACATAAAACCACCAAAATTGGCTCTTCTCCACCCCAATATAGGCTTAAACCATTCAAATTGAAGCCAGTGATAACAGACTATACCAAACAGCACAATGCAATAAGTGTCCCTGTTAATTGATTTTTCACTCTTTGTTTTTATCTTTACAGAATGCTGGAGAAGGTGTAATGATGCTCAGATGCTGAATGATTAGCAAATTTCCAAAGATATATCAGTGTTCCAATTTGTAAACTGCTCCTGATTTTCTTGTTTCATAGTTTTTTTCAAGTCATTGTACGTTTTGCTAGTCACAAATTATTTGATATCTAAGGCCTGTCATATACATCGCACTATCGTCGCGTTGAATTCAATTAATTCAAATTAATTGAATTCGTATTGACAGTAGTGCAACATATATAGCCATTAAATGCGAGTAGATGAACTTCAGATGAATCTTCATGTCAGCCAGATAAACCTAATTCCCAACTTGAATTAGATATGTGTTGGTTATAGCCCTCGCATCACCGTCGACTCGAATTACATGCAAATGAAATAATATGCTAAGCAGGAAAACACCAATTATCATGACGTAATTTACAATTTTCAATAACGTTCACACTGGAATTGACTCCCGATTGGGCGGATCTAATTCGAATTTGGGAATTGATTTTCCTCCTTGGTTTGGAAATGGGGTATGGAGCAACTAAGCCATACAGATACTATTTGGTAATTTTCTTTTAACCCTTTACCTAACATGAAGAGCAGACGACACTTGCAAACAAAATTCTTGAATAACTATTTTGTTTCATTTTTGGACGAGCTCATTCCAAAGAAGGGTCATAACCTATGTTTTTGAGACAAAAAAATTTTAAAATAATGAAAATTAATTGGCGATTTTTGTGAACAGCGCTGGCCAGTTTTGGCCGTTACGTTGGGTAAAGGGTTAAAACATTATGCATCATGTTACCCATTAAAGTACTATAAATTGCAAATAAATATGCCTATATATGCTGGTCAAACTATATTAACCTTATCATATGAAAGACAATCTCCAAATGAATTCAGAGCAACGAGGAGGATCTATATAAATAGTATAATGTATTCCTATACGTGTACACGGTTAAAATATATATATAGATATCACATAAGGTTTGTGTGTAGACTCAAACATTGTGAGTTGAGGTCGTTCATCAATTGAATTTGACCTGGCGGTAGTGCATCTGTATATATCAAAAGAAGATTTGACAGATTTCAATCTAATTTAATCATATTCGAGTCAATGGTAGTGCGATGTATATAACAGACCTTATGGACTTTCACTTTAGACTTTGCAAATGCTACATGATATGGCTAACTTTTGAGTTTAGTAGTTAAACCCTTTACCCAACGCAGACGATATCAAAATTTATTATTTTAAATATCATTTTTTCCAATTTTTCAAAAAATTTCAACAAAACCATATCATGTGACACCTCGTTGGAATGAACTAGGCGAGCTCGTTCCAACGAGAGGGTCACATGATATGGTTTTGTTGAATTTTTTTGAAAAATAATATTTTTTCAACTGCTAAATTTGCATATTACGTGGACGGATGCAGGCAATTCCTTGGGTAAAGGGTTGATAGACTCTTTCAATTTTTAGATGCAAGTGACATGCAGTGAGCATTTACATTCATTTCTTCCATTCAGATCAATCAAGGTTTCTCATATTAATTGGTTGCAGGTTAAAATTCTCAAGGTTCAATCTACATTTCAAACCAAAAATATTCCAATATTTTATTGTAGCTTATTTTAATACAAGTAACAAAGCAGCAAACACTAAGGTATATATATGTTTGCACTCATTACTGAGCAAATCAAAATTATCAACTGGTTGAGAACCATTTGAGGCCCTTGGTTAAAGACAATAAGGTATCCAGAACTAGATGTTTGGAAAGAGGCTTACAAACGTTCTTTCTTAACCAATTAGGAGCAGTCAAGACTTGTTTTACCTCTGAAATTTGGTGAAATAGAGTTGATATTTGTTAAAAAGAAGCAAATTTGCAGAACATGTTTTTTTTTGCACCACTCACCCATCCCAGCTTTATATCCAGATTTTTGGGGGAGAACACCCTCCCCACCCTGTTTACTCTATTATATCTTGTTTGACAGAGTTCCATGAACACTATCAAACATGATATAATGGAATAAATGCACAGTTAATCACTGAAATAAAGAAAAATAACCGAATTCCTATTAAATGAATATCCCAGAGAGTTGAATATTTTCATTGGCAAAGCAGCTAATTAATTGACAGGTTTCACCTGTAGTTTAATCAACCAAGTTACTTACCCCAATTTTATCGTAGTTTTCAAAGTTTTCAGGTCAACAAATTTTGTCGTTCTGTCCATCGATGTTGTAATAATCTTGTCATCCTTAGGTGCAAATATACAGCTGGTTATTGTACTAGAATGGAGTTCTTACAAAAAAATGGAAAACATAAAATACAGTGGGGCCCTCTTCATTAGTTATTTAACCCTTAGGGCCTGAAGACTTTCCTTATACTTTGAAAGTCTACCTTCTGTGGCTTTGCAGTTGTTTATAGTCAAGTCTTGGTTGCCTATAGAGGCAGCCAAGACTTGCCTAGAAACAACTGACAAGGTACTTGGAAAACAAGTTTTGAGTTTACCCAAACAATGGATGTTGGAGCATCTGTTCCTTTGCATTAAAAAGTTATCAAAGTCGGAATTAGGTCCCGAAGGGATAATAAAGACATATTTGGCCTCAGTACATCCAATATAACTATTTAACCCTTTACCCAACGCAGACGATATCAAAATTTATTATTTTAAATATCATTTATTCAAATTTTTAAAAAATTTCAACAAAACCATATCATGTGACCGCTCGTCCCTTACGCGGGTGGATGCGGCTGATTCGTTGGGTAAAGGGTTAACCTATTATGTCTTGTATGAGCTCTGTAAAGCAAGATATAATAGAACAAATGTTCAGTTTATGAGTGGAAAATAGAACAAGAGCTTCACATCATAGATGCTGAGGTGGATTTGTGGTGGCTAAAATGGAATCTGTGCAAGCACCTGAAAATAGTGAAACTGGGAAACAATCAAAGAAGCATATGACAAATTTGTTTCAAATGGGATAATGTTTGTTCAAGTTGTCATGCTGACAATGACCGATAATCATAAATCAAAACAAGAAAACAATCTACGAAGCATAACTCCTGAAAAAAAATTGGGCAGGACTGGTTTTTGAATGCATAAATTGCATTCTTGAGTAAAACTCACAGACCAAATTTGGTAAATATGAGATAATATCTCTTCAAGTTATCATGCCGTCACCACCCCTAAGTCGGAAATTCAAACAAGAAATCAATCTAAGAGGCATAACTCCTGAAAATAAATTTGCCCAGGACTGACTTTCAAACTCATCCAAGACATTCTAGAGTAGAACTCACAGACCAAAACATGGTAAAAATTTGATAACGTTTGTTCAAGTTATAGTACTGACACTGCCTGCAAGTCAGAACTTGAAACAAGAAAACAATCAAAAGAAGGATAACTCTTCAAAAATAGTATGTTTGTATCAGAGATGCTAGGATCGAGTTGTGATGGCTAAAAAAGGAATCTGTGCAAGCACCAGAAACTAATGAATTTCAGAAACAATTTAAGAACCACAAGAAAAATTTGGTTGAAATCAGAAAATGTTTGTTCAAGTTAATGTGCTGACACTGCCTGCAAGTCTAAAATTCAAACAAGAAAACAATCAGTGGGGCATAACTCTTGGAAAAAAAATTGAGTAGGACTGGCTTTCGAACTTATCCAAGACATTCCCAAACAGAACTTACAGACCAAATCTGGTAAAAATCGGAAAACATTTGTACATGTTGTCATGAAACAGATGGATGGACAGACAGACATATGGATGGATGGACAGATACCGACTAACCTTCAACAAAACATAGGTGGAATTGTTGACACAACTTCGCCAAAATGAACAATTTCCTGTTAACTGAATACTCCTGTTAACTGAACAATTTTCACTTGCAAAATGGTTATTCAATTAACATGGTTCTAATGTATTTTAGTTTAAAGAATTCTATGACCAAAGTTAAACAAGATATTAAGTACTTAAATTATCACCAGCATATTAGACAAGAACTTCACATCAAAGATGCTGGAGTTGACAGGAATCATTTTGGGTTTCTACAGGGGCCAAATATGGGACCCTTTCCCAATGGCATTTTGGTATGATTTTCCAAATGCAAACCAAAAATTTTCCAATCTCAGTCCTCATTCAAATAAAAATTTAATTCTTCTTTGACTCTTGAAGGTCTAATTTTGACTTTAACCACTTTTTACTACAACAAAACAGGTGCCTCTACAGGCAGTTTTTAGATACATTTTCAAGTTACATCCCAAGAACCCTGTCAGTTGTTTCTAGGCAAGTCTTGGCTGCCTACATAGGCAGCCAAGACTTGCCTAGATACAACTGCTATGCCACAGAATGCAGGCCATTGAAGTGTAACAAAATGCATAAATATCTTTATCATTTAATACAACATTTTATTTAAAAGTGATTACAAAGACTGATCATTATTTCATGCGACTGTTTGTTATAAATCTGTCTACATGTACTAAACACGTAGTAGCATCTGTATTAATGCTCCCAGCTCAATATGCAGGCCTGGCATTCTGAAAAATGCAGGAGGGCAAAAAATCGCTCTCCTCAATCAGCTTAGGAGAGCAATTAGCTTTACACAGCATTTTAAGTATCCAGTTGAACGAACTCATTGAAACTGAAACCAACAGACTACATCAGTGATTTTATTAACTTTACGAAGGTAAAGCGAAATCTCTTAGACATCTAGATGTCTCACTCAACAACCGAACACACACTTGACAAGACCTGTGTGTGTACCCAGACCTGTTGTCCAAGAAAGTCATACGCCTACCACTACCACCTTCAACCCCCCAATGGGGGTTGAAGGTGGTAGTAGTAGGCGTATGACTTTCTTGGACAACAGGTCTGCTTGAATCTACAGTCACATCCTGGTGCAAGTGCTTCAAGTGACAGGATAGTAGTAATGGTAGTATATTATAGTGTCAATATTCCTTGAATAATTACCCCTCAAACTGTGATGTCAGTTGTTGAACTTGAAACTGACAGAAAAAAAAAATATTGCTGTGACCCATTTTGCTTCAAATGATTGCAACTGTGTTTGGGTATGGTTGCAGCCATTACCTTTTACCACTAAACCACTTTCAAAATGAAATTACGTGATGTTATGTGACTTCGAAGTTAAATTACATTTTTGCTTTACAACAAAAATTTAATGTGAGCATAATACATGTAATCTCAATCATCCCAGACCAAAATATTTAGGAGGGCAATTTTTCGCTCTCCTTAATTCTTTCAGGAGGGCAGTAAGGAGAGCTAAAAAATCGCTCTCCTGAAATTGCCAAGCCTCAATATGAAGGTAGTAATTTTTATTCTTTGTGTGTTTCTTCTTCCAAACAAATTCCCAATTGGAGCCTTCATCTCAATTACAATGACCCCAGACTCTTTTTCAAAGAGGGTAGAAGAATCCCTGGTCGAGTTGTAGTGGCTAAAAATGAATCTGTGCTAGAACCTGAAACTACCAAAATTAGGAAACAATCTAAGAGACTGAGGACAAATTTGGAAAAAAATTGGACAACCTTTGTTCAAGTTATCATTCAAAGAAGGCAAGTTGGAAAATCAAACAAGAAAACAATCTAACAGGCAGAACTACTGAAAAAAATTTGGACAGGACTGGTTTTCAAACTCATCCAAGACATTCCTGAGTACAACTGATAGACCAAATCTTGTAAAAATTGGATAACATTTGTTGAAGTTATTGTGCCGACATTGTGCCACGGATAGGTAGATGGACAGACAGTAGAGCTGTAGGTTAACCGAAACCGAACCGAGGTTTTTAGTTTTTAAAAAAAAACAAAACCGAAACCGTCGACATCCCGTAATCTAAGGTTTTTCATTTTTTATTAAATACTCTCTTTCCAGCTCTTGCTGCAGAAATTCACAGAATGTAGCCTTCCCAGAGTAGTGAGAGTACCCAGACACTGCCATTGGCAGTGTCTGGGTACTCTCACTACTCTGGGAAGGCTACATTCTGTGAATTTCCGACATTTCAGTTTAGTTGTGTTTGCAGCTTTTCTCAAGTTGCGTGTAGGTGTCAGACCTCGAAAAATGGCCAAGCACAATAAAAGTTCTGTATATTTAGGTAATTATTATATTGGCCTTCCTGATTCTTCATGTATTATAGCTTATTTCGGGCATTCATTGAGTTTCACTCAATTTCACTACCATTCAGTTATTACTCTGGACATAAGAATGAGTTTTATTGAATTTTACTTGGCCTCATGAACAAACCGAAAACTGAACCGAACCAAGGTTTTTCTCCACCTGAAAAACCAAAACCGAAACCGAACAAGAAATTTAAAAACCTACAGCTCTAACAGACAGAAGGATGTCCAAACATCTGGACAGATGGATGCCCACTGATCTTCATCAATACGAAGGTTGATGACACAACCCCATCAAAAATATCACAAATCCATTTGACTGAATATTCCTATTAACCCTCTGCAAAATGATGTCAAAATACTGAAATTTCATGTAGCAATTTTTGCATGTAATGTAACTATGATTTTAAGCAATTCAGTCTTGTTTGACAGAGCGCATTGAGCTCTGTCAAACAAGACTAAATTGGTTAGATTCCTGGATGCATTATGGGAAATATAAGCCACTTGAAATTTTGAGATTTTGACATCAGTATGCAGAGAGTTAACTGCATCTTTTTCATGAGCAACAGCTATTAAATTGTGATGAACCTATTATCGGCATTGGCATCGGCCAATAATGGGGTAATCAGCGAATCATCGGCATCGGCAGAAAAGGGCATCCTTTGCCGATAGGGGTGTGCCAATTGTTATAAGGTCAAAATAAACCGTTGTTTTTGTTTTACTCACAGCCATATCATCAAAACCAGAGTTTACACATGAAACTTCTGGGGAATGTGTCAATACTATTGATTCCAAATTCTGTGCATTTTAATACAGTAGAATCCTCTTAATTGAATATCCATTTTGCAAGTGAAAATTATTCAATTAACAGGAGAATACAATTACAGGGATTTGGTCAGTTTCCTGTGTTCTGTAGGTAAATGGAGCATTTATTCTATTATATCTTGTTTGACAGAGCTCTATGAGCTCTGTCAAACAAGATATAATAGAATAAATGCCAGTATTGGATGTAGTGAGGCCAAAAAGGTTGATAAATAGGGGGAATTTGGTGCGTGTGACAGTAATTTTTTAGACATATTACAAAAATTTATATACAATTAACAGGAGTTTACTCTACAACCCATATACAATTAACAGATCAAATTTGTACTGAAGGTATGGTAAATGGTTTTGTGTTTGAAAATGATATTCAATTAACAGGGATATACAATTAAAAGATATCCAATTAAGTGGGCTCCACTGTATTCTATGAATAATTTAAAGCTTAGCCAAAATTTCAATTTGTCACAGGGTCATGACTCATGTACGATTCTTATTACACGGAAATCCTGGCCCAGTTTCTTAAGTTGTAACATCGATGTTTAAAATTGAGCTTTCCTATATTATTCCATTTTGAAAATCGCACGATTCTGTCCCGCCATGCAACGCGATGCACATTGCCGTACTGTTTGTGTAAGCAATGGCGATTGGCCTGGAAGGGTGATCATTCGATGTGGAAAATTCTTATTAAAACAAATAGTGTAAGACTGTCAGTGCTGGTTTCATTTTTGATTTCTTTATAAGTACTGTATTACAAAAAAAAAATCTGGCGGGAGACAAGTGAAGTAAATTATACAAGGCAGCCTTTTTTAAAACAATAAAACGTGCGCGTTCCATAGAGTATTAGTGTTGTTTCGTACACAGGCGTTTCGTATACTGACTGTTTCGTATACAAAAGAAGACGTTTCATACATATATCAAAGGACGTTTCGTACACAGGCAAATTTTATAGGGTTTTTAAGTATTTTTTATATGAAATAATAGACTACTTACTTTTATAAGGTATTACAATCCAATATAAAAAAAAAAAAACATTTGAAATATCATGGAACAGAATTTAATAGATTTTAATACGTCCAACACCACCACAATGTGTCATACATTTGAAAATATTGTTAGGAAGTAAAAGTAAAATGAACCGCAGACTGTAAAAACATCTTTCTTTGATGAAAAATCAAAACATTATGATGTGAGCTCATTGATGATTAATCAGCTTTGAATCCTTTGATCAGTTCTTATGATATGTAATCACAACATTGTTATTACACTGGAGTCATAATTAGCACATGAACACATTAAAATGATCTAAGTTATATAATACTCAAATATCTCACACGCTATTAGAAGCGACCGTCAACAGAATATAATTATGTAACAATATTACAAATAGTAATTAAACTTAAATAAACTTAGTACAGTTATTCCTAAACCATTCATGGATACACTAAAAATAGTCCAGTGGAACGCTCGAAGAGTTAATCAGAAAAATTTGCAAATGTCACATTATTTAAAAAATACGGACGTAATTGGAATTAGCGAAACATGGCTTAAACCAAACAAACAATTCTCGTTATGTGGTTTTGATATTATTAGAAGAGATCGCCCCGCCCAAAAAGGCGGCGGTGCCGATCTGCTAATAAGGCAGGAGATTAAATACAAATCAATACCATGCGACCACCTCAATGCTGAAGTGATTGCAGCTGAAATTGAACTTGACCACAAACACGTGGCCATCATATCATATTATAACAAGCCGCAAGCAACAGTAGACAGTAATGTATTTGAATTTTTTACCAACAAGTACAAGCACTGCATATTCTTGGGTGATTTCAATTCCAAACACCAGGTATTCGGTTGTAATAAGACTGAGCCTAATGGTGACGCCCTTTTCCACATCATTGAAGAACTCGATCTATTCGTGGTAAATAACAATCAAGACGTAACATACATAAGCAACAACCCACTCCATCAATCAGATATCCTAGACTTGATTATCACCAGCAAATCACTAACCAGCCAAATGCAAGACATATTTGTAGGAGATGATGATCTAGGCAGTGATCACCTGCCGGTTCACGCCACTCTGAAATGTAATACTGGTCCCGCAAGGTATCCTCCCGTGAATAGGAGGAACCTATCAAAAATTGACTGGAACCTCTTCCGAAACATTATCGAAGTAAAAATAAAGGCAAATGACCCCTCAAATGTTCATGAACTAGAAAAAGCCTGCACCCACCTTAACAAGGTTATCAACAGTACACTAGATGAAATTTGTCCCAAGCAAACAGTAAAGACGCGGATAAACAGAATAACCCAAACAACTCTTCAAATCATCAAACAAAAAAGAAAAGCCTTCCGGGCTTACCAATCAGAGAATAATCAAATGAAAAAAGCAGAACTTAAAACTGCGTATAATCGCCTACATGGGGAAGTAAAAAAGGCCATAGCTAACGACAATCGCGTGAGATGGGAAAAAGCAACCGAAAACCTAAATGGGCTGAGAGAACCTAAGAGGTTCTGGGATACATTTAAAACTCTTACTGGCCAAAAGAGCAAAATTGCCAATAATAATGCGCTGAAGACTAGCGACGGAACTATGGCCATAGATGACAAGGCAAAGGCCAGTGCTTTTGCCAAACTTCTAAAGAAGGCGCATCGTCCACAAGAAGGGAACAGATATGACAACGATTTTAAGGTAAAAGTAAATAAATTTCTCCAAGATAACAACTCAATTTTCAATGAACCGAACTTCGACCATGAATTAACCAAACCAATAAGCGTAGAAGAGGTCATGGGTATAATCAGAAAATGCAGGTCATCTTCGTCCCCTGGAGAAGACGAAGTCTCTTACAAAATAATGAAACAGTGCCCCAACATCTTCTACTGCAGACTTACCAAACTCCTAAACTGCTGTCTCTCCTGTGGGTACTTCCCAAAATGCTGGAAAGTGGCCACAGGAGTCATGATACCTAAACCCGACAAAGACCTTACCAACGCTTCTAACTACCACCCAATCAGCTTGCTTAGCTGTGTTGGGAAAATATTTGAGCGGATTCTCACTATGAGACTTCGCAGCTATCTCGAATCAATCTACTTTTTCAACAAATGGCAAAGAGCGTATAGGAGTCAGAAAGAGGGAATCAAACACGTATATAAACTGGTCAATTATATGAAAACAGCATTTAGTCAAAACGAACCATGCTTTTCTTGGATGTAAAAAAAGCGTTCGACTCGGTATGGCACAATGGCGTGAGATATAAACTAGCGAAAATGGGATTACCCACTAAAATTCTAAGGATCATATCATCATTTCTGACCGAAAAATCAAGGTGAGGGTTAATCGCGAGGTGTCAGAGGAAGTAATACTCGAAGCGGGAACACCACAAGGGTCGGTTCTAAGTCTTTTCATAATATATGTGAATGATATAGAAAAAGTAGGAAAAACCTTTGTTGAACTATCGCAGTTCTCTGACGACAAAGGCATTTGGACAGCCAGCAAGTCCAGAAACATAATTAAAAATCGTCTACAGGATACCATTCGCGATCTTGAGAGCTGGTGCGCCCTGTGGCGCATCAAACCCAATGCCGCCAAAACTCAAAAAGTTACGTTCTTCAAAAAGCAAAGGAAAAAACCAGTCCCGAGTATCGATCTCCAGTTATACGATCACAAACTAGAAGCAAACAAAGAGGCCAAATTTTTGGGATTTATCCTCGATAGCAACCTCAGTCTAAACAGTCACGTAAATTCCATTACGGTTAGAGCTACTAAACGTATCAATTTTCTGAAGATGAACAGAGGTAGAAATTGGGGAGCAAACAAAGATGTGCTTCTCAAGCTCTACAAAACATTTATATGTCCGGTACTAGAATACGGTGCCATAATAACAAGCGACCTAAGCAAAACCAACATTCAGAAGCTACAGAGGGTTCAAAATTATGCCCTGCGAGTGGCACTATGCAAACCGAAATGGACACCGATAAAGGAACTTTACGAGCTAGCAAAAATAGAAACTATTGATAGGCGATTAAAAGACCTACAAAACAAAACCCTCAACAGACTCCAAGATAGTGAATTAATGGTTGAGCTGAACGAACACCGATCCCTTAACAGAAAAACAAAATAAGTTTCCAGAAAATAAAAACAAAAAATAATAAAATAAAATAAAAATTATACAATATAACTAAATCGCGTGGAGTCAGTGAGGATTGCCTCGCTACTCATTGGGAACTTTAGGATAGAGTCTGTGAGGACTGCCTCGCAACTCTGCTGAAGCACGATTGAAATGCGTTTAATAAGATCTATATAACAAAACCCTCCACATACTCCAGGATAGTGAATCAATGGTGAAGCTGAACGAACACCGAACCCTAAACAGAAAAACAAAATAATCCACAGTAAATTAAAATTACTCAATAGAATTAAACTGCGTGGAGTAAGTGAGGATTGTCTCGCTACTCATTGAGATCTTTAGGATTGAGTCTGTGAGGATTGCCTCGCAACTCTGCGTGTGGGGAGTGGGCTCCGAAGAAACACACCCCTTACCCCATCCATAGCAACAATCACACAGCAGGCACAATATACAATAGCGGATACCTATCTTTCTCTCTACCTATAACTTTTCTAATTAAACATTCTCAAATTTTTTGCAACACTCTTATCAAGAAGACGCATGGAAATGGTAGACAAAGCGTAGGAGGAATTGGTACGAGTGTACATTTTATATAAATAAACATTTGAAGAAAGATTTAACAGCCCTTTTAAGGGCTTGAGGGTGTGTGTCAGTGAGAGGGTTTTTTTTTTTTTTTTTTTTTGGGGGGGGGGGGGGGGGAGGGGGGGTGGAGGAGGTCATTTGGAATTCCCGAAGGATAACCAGATACCTCAAAATCACATACGGCATCCTATCTCCCAGAAGGCTTGATGGATGACTCCTGGTTTTTCAAAACTAAACTGTTGGAGCTTTCTCCACTTCTTTTTTGTAACCGCTATGGTCATATACCGGGGCCGCTACCAAACCGGCATTGCTGTTTGGTTTTCTTTTCTCATCTTCCCTTAAACTTGCCATCGCACAACATTACATTCTGGCTCGCCACCATGGTGGGACTCAAACCTCTACCACTGCCGAACTGGAACCGAATAGAGCCCACTCTCTGATAGTTTTAAAGGCGTTGAGGGATTGAGTATTGACCATCTAACACTCCAACGTAAACTGCCGGGTATTCTAACCGCGTGCATACCCCCCTCAGACTCCATTTTGGGCAATAGGAAAGCTAGGCCTGTGTGATCCAAGGAAATAAAACAAGGTTAACCGGGTCACAAGGGATTTGTAAATCCCACATCGTCCCTGCGCGCCTTCGGCGCGCTAAAACCTTCCATTCATTCAAATGATTAATTTTTAGTACATGTACAACACTTTTATTACTGCAGTGTTTTAATACCCAGTATACCATCATGTAGGAACCCCCCCCCCCCCCCCCCCCTTACCCCTAGTTGAAGTAAGACAACTTACTGAGACATCATGTAAGGATTTCACCACCTATGCTAAGGAGGGGACTTGGGAATTCAAAGTCCTAAGCCCCATCCTTAGCATAGGTGGTGTAATCCTTACATGACATCTCAGTAAGTTGTCTTACTTGAACTAGTATGAGAGGGGAGGGGGAAGGGCGGGGGGGGGGGCTTGGTGGGAGAAATATGCTGTTATCATTATTTGGCTCATAAATCCCATGTACGAAACCAAGTATATCATAATGTAGGGATTACACCATGCAATGTTAAATATATAATGTCTCTCTATGAGAGTCAGCACTGAATACGTAGTTTTTAACACCACTGGATGCACTGCTACACACTATGAAATCCCACAGAATGCAAAAATGCTTCCAGAAATGTTAAAAATAAAGTTTTTAGAGCTTATTCCCATACTGTTAGGCCTACTTATAATTATAATAAATGTTTTCCAGTATGTTCTATTTGTATACTGCACAATGTCAGAAAATGAATGAATGAATGAAAAGATTTATCTTTGTAGAAATTTATATTGGTATCATTCCAGTATGTTTTGTATTTATATAAATATGTTATTGCAATAAATTTGTTATTTTCACATACAGGTTGTTATCTTTACTTCAGGGCTAAAATTTTGACGAGAATCCGAGAATCGATTCGCACAAAGATTCGCGCAATAAAACCTGCGAGAATCCAGATTCTCGCGGCATCTTTGCTAGGATTCGCGTGAAAAAAAATTGAGTCAATTTAACCCTTTATTTAACACAGCGGCAACAGATTAACCAACAGAAGGTTAATTTTGATCTGAAATATCGTGACACTATGTCAATAAAATCTTACAAATATGGCTGTCATTGGAACCGGCTCATTGAGCCGGTTCCAACAACAGCCATATTTGTAAGATTTTAATGGTAAATATTGTTCATTTAATAATTTTATCATCTATTATTATTTATTGTTTAAAAATTATCAAATTTAGTTTTAAAAATTAAAAAGGTGTTTTGGGTAAAATGTTAACATGTGTTATCAGTATACAACAGTGGTTCAGCCATGGTGGCGTCATGGGATCCTGGGACACTCATAGTTGGTATGGATTCTCGCAACCATTTTCACGAGAATCCAAATGGATTCTCACAAATTTAGACGAAATATAAGCCCTGTTACTTGGCCCAAGAGTCATAACCCTGTGTACAAAATGCCCTAGCATGTGTACGAAACATCCTAAAAGTTTGTGTACAAAACGTCCTAAATTGCTGTGTGGGAAACGCCCATGTATGAAACGTCCAGCCCCCTACCATGGTAGGGCAGAAACGCATGATTTTCAAAATGGAAAGGTCTATTGTAAACGTATATATTGAATATTAGGCTTATGGCCGATATGTGAAGAAAGGAATAAGTCAGATTTACTTGAGTCAGGACAGTGTCTGTCGGTCTGTGTACGGGTTACCATGGGATCGCTATGAGTTTTAAATATAAGGGATTTAATCTTATTGGGACAATATGTAGTATTCCACGCAGACAGATACACTCAATCTGACACGGATGATTCCGTTCTTCTCACTGAGGAATGGACTGCACAAAACAATCAGATAAATTGTCTGGGGGAGTTGATTTGGTGGCGAGTTGACCAGAAACCAAGAAACACAACCCCACATTGAGAATTTGAGATTCTAATTGCAACTTTGCAGGGTTCGATCAAGTCATTTATGCATTTTCACGGAACTTAAAACATCACTTATCAGCCGATTATTAGATTTCTAACATCGGTATCGGTAAATGGTTCATTTACCATATCGGTTCATCACTACTATTAAATTAATAGGGCTCCTATGTATCTGCTAAAAATTAGTTTGACATCTTCCTAAATGATGTGTGAAAAAACGTGAATACTGTGCAAATACAAAATTAAACTGATGTTGTCAGCATTCCTTCAGCTACAAGCTGGAAGCATTGTCTAGTGTATTGGTCTTAAAATCATAGATCGAAATGTCACAGGTTCAAATCTGACCTGCATACTCAAAGTCATCTCCTTGGGAAACACACTCAAAACCAACTGTCCAGGGGGAAATGGTGCTAGAGTATTGCAAAGCCTTCTTGCACTCAAGGGACAAATTCATCAAATTTTTTAACTTGGGTAAAATATCAGACATAAACCATTTAATTTTTCTTTTTTTTTTAAGTTTAAATTGATTATAAAGAGAGAGCATGCGGCAGCCAAAAGGACCATGCGGGAGGGCCTGAGAAACAGATTTTTTATTTTTTTAGGCCTTATGTCTGATATTTTACCCAAGTTAAAAAAATTGATGAATTTGTTCCTTGAGTGCAAGAAGGCTTTGCAATGCTTTAGCATTGCAAAGCCTTCTTGCACTCAAGGAATGAAATACACCACCACCCGTGCTATTCTGTAGATTATAAGGCCTAAAACCTGAACCAAGAACATGAACTTTTGATGGCAAAGAAGTAATTACTGAAATAAAAAATAAAATAAAAAACCGCTCGTCCGCATGCAATTTCACAAATAATGGCCTGAGAAACAGAAGATCTACTTTGTGTGGCCTTACCCAACACACACAATATCAAAATTTGTGTTGTTTTCAAATTTTTCAAACAAATCCAACCAACCATATTATGATGTGACCCATCACTGGAATGAGCTCGTGATATGGTTTTTGGGAAAAAAATTTTAAAAATAAAATAAATTTTTTTTCAACTCCTCAATTTGTAAATTATGTGGGTGGCTGCGACCGATTTGATAAGTGAAGGGTTAACATATTTATTCATCATTTATTTATTGGTTGGACACATATTTCTGCATAATGGCTAATCATAACCACAACATGGATATGGTGTAAAGTCCAGCCAATCGTTTATACCCATATTGTCCATTTTAGAGAACTTCCACCCCAGGCATAGGTGACAGGGTCCTATTTTACAAATAAAACAGAGCTTGTTTACCACTAAAAACAAGCACTGCTTTACTTCCCACAGCTCCCATGGGGAGGGTTAACACAAAATTAGCTGTTAACTGCACAATGGTTATAGAAGTTACCTGGTATGGAATGAATCAATTCTCCTGAGTTTATGTCCCAGATTTTCAAAGCATTGTCATAATCAGATCCTGATACTGCTATTTTACCATCACCTGACACACGACAACACATGACAATACCATCATGATCTCCTGACCACTGTAAAATAAAAATATATTTCCTATCAGAATGATATCATTTTGCTTGCTTCAGATTTGTTTATTTATTTGCATTTAACCTTTTACCTAATGAATTGGATGCATCCGCCCGCATAATTTTCAAATTTAACAGTTGAAAAAAAAAGATTTTCATAAAGTTTCAACAAAACCATATCATCTTACCCCTCAATAGAATGAACTCATCGAGCTCGTTCCAATCAGTGGTCACATGGAGTGATTTTGTTCAAAGTTTTTGAAAATATTCAAAAAACAATACAGTGGAGCCCACTTAATGGGATATCTTTTAATTGTATATCCCTGTTAACTGAATATAATTTTCAAACACAAAACCATTTACCATACCTTCAGTACAAATTTGATCTGTTAATTGCATATGGGTTGTAGAGTAAACTCCTGTTAATTGTATATAAATTTTTGTAATATGTCGAAAAAATTACTGTCACATGCACCAAATTCCCCCCATTTATCAACCTTTTTGGTCTCACTACATCCAATACAGGCATTTATTCTATTATATCTTGTTTGACAGAGCTCATAGAGCTCTGTCTAACAAGATATAATAGAATAAATGCTCAGTTTACCTCCAGAACACAGGAAACTGACCAAATCCCTGTTAATTGTATACTCCTGTTAATTGAATAATTTTCACTGGCAAAATGGATATTCAATTAAGAGGATTCTACTGTATTAAAATAAAAAGTTTGATATCCTCTGCTTTGGGTGAAGAGTTAACGTCACTTTCAGTACTAGTATCTATGGTGGGTATCATGATTGCAATTTGAGCACTTTTCTCTCTTCTGATAACAAACTGTGTATTTATAATTATTTTTATCTTATTTTGCAGAACACCTTAATAGAGCTGTAGGTTTTTAAATTTCTTGTTCGGTTTCGGTTTTCATTTTTCAGGTGGAGTAAAACCTCGGTTCGGTTCGGTTTTCGGTTTGTTCACGAGGCCAAACAAAATTCAATAAAACTCATTCTTATGTCCGGAGTCATAACTGAATGGCAGTGAAATTGAGAGAAATTCAATGAATGCCCAAAATAAGCTATAATACATCAAGAATCAGGAATGCCAATATAATAATTACCTAAATATTCAGAACTTTTATTGTGCTTGGCCATTTTTCGAGGCCTGACACCTACATGCAACTTGAGGAAAGCTGCAAACACAACTAAACTGAAATTTTGGAAATTCACAGAATGTAGCCTTCCCAGAGTAGCGAGAGTACCCAGACACTGCCATTGGCAGTGTCTGGGTACTCTCACTACTCTGGGAAGGCTACATTCTGTGAATTTCTGCAGCAAGAGAGTATTTAATAAAAAATGAAAAACCTTAGATTACAGGATGTCGACAGTTTCAGTTTCGGTTTTTAAAAAAAAACTAAAAACCTCGGTTCGGTTTTGGTTAACCTACAGCTCTACACCTTAAGCTCTCTCAAACAGGATATAATTGTATATTTGTTTATTAACTTTTTGCAAACTGCTGGCAGGTACTCCTCCTCAAGACAGAATTTCACATGACATTGAAATAAGTATAATTTGACACATTTAATCAAATTTCCCCATGTAAATTGAATGGATTTGATTGAATTGAATTGCCCACCCCAATAATCACTTACATAAAATTTAAATTTTATCAGAATATGGTCAGAGGTTTGGGATGGATGGATGGATGGATGGATGGATGGTAGAGATGGACGGTTAACCGAAAAAACGGTTTGGTTTTGGTTTTGTTATCAAAACCAAAACTGAAACAATTACAGAAAACCTGCCGTCTAGGTTTTCAGCTTCAATGTTGAAAAACTCTGACCAGGTCTTCACTTCTCAGAATAAAGAGGGAAACAACCTAATGTCAACCTTGTTTTCAAATTTCAGAGTGGAGATACCCCTTTTTCAGAACAGCTGCACTAATTGATATTGCCTTCGAGTGTGGCATTTACCGCCAAAATAGGTGACAAAATTACTTCTTATGCATCGTGTTTTAAACGTCCATCTGTTTATCAAATGCAACTTCCTTTGTAGAACTGGAATTTGTCACTTGTTCCACATTTATAATGACAAATATATTTATTTCAACACGTAATTTTCTTGAAAGCTTGAACTCCAAAGCCAGCATCAAAATCACAGTTGAAGTTGGATGGAAATTTAGTGTTACAGTGACCTATATGAGCGACTTTTACTTGATAAAATATTTATGGTCGGCATTATTTTTTAGGGTGTGTCGGGTTACACTAAACAGAGGTATGGGTGGGTGGGTGGGGGAGGGACTAATTTTGCAACAGACTCAAGGCAAAAATTATAAATTTATAGTAATTTGTATATTTTTATACTTACCAATGGCCCAGACTAGCTGGTTCTTAACTCAAAGTTACCAAGGACCAAACACAAATTCTGAACCCCTCAATTCCCAAAATTTGCTTGCAAAATGGAAAATTAAAAGTCCTATCTGGCCCTCCATACATTTACTCTCTGTGCATGTGCAGACATCAGGAAGTGACCGGAATTGGCGCCAATGTCACTCTTTGTAGAAGAGAGTACTACATAATAATTCAGCAGGGAGGAATGAGGTCCCACTCATGGGAGGGCCATCTCCGTCTGGGCCATTGGTAAGTATAAAAATATACAAATTACTATAAATTTATAATATTTTTACACTGTAAACCAATGGCCCAGACAAGCTGAATCGTAAAAAGTGGAGAGCCTAAGACTTCAGAATTAGTAGATCAACATAGTTCCAATCCTGTAATCCAAGGTGAAAGGAAATTAAAATTATTAGGAATTACATGTATGTCTCTCTATAAAGAAGACGTATCATAAAAAAGGAGCCCAGTTCAAGTAATTCCGTAAACTTAGCATGAAGACTATGCTAATTGGATGTAACAAGTTCCCAATTTTTAAGGCTAGCCCGGACTAAGCCTCAAAAATAAGGAAGGCATATTTGAGAATGAGAGAAAACCCCCCACAAACATACACCATATACAATAAAACTCCAGCTGTATGCAGGATATAATTACAGACAAAACAGCTTCACTCATAGTTACATACTTATCAAACCGGAGGAGAAGTAAAAAATCAACCCCCCCACTTTCCTTTTGAAGGAATCTTCAAAAAGAAAAGAGGGGAGCACTCTAGAATCAGTAAAAGCGGTACCAAAAAACAATATAAATATTCGTCGAACAGGCACTCAGGTATTAATTATAATTAATAAATGGTGCTTAATGCCACTTCAGAAGCTAAGGCTATAGCGATGATCCCAGTAATTAATATCACCCGCTATATAACGTATGCCGGAGATGGCATACGCAAATAGGTTGAAAACCGGAGATATAATATATCACATACACTTGTCCAATAGAACCATAATGAACGATCTCTGGAAAGTAACACACTTCCGAAGTAACCCACAGGCGACCCCATTCAGGCGTACAATAAATTCCAGTAACAACACTCCCCGACGTATATTATCCGATATCTATGACACAATAAACGTGCGAATATACGAGAGTGTAAACAAGGTGTATTCGATTGAGGTACCGACATTAACAGAAACCTGGATGTAGAAATGGAAGTAGGTATGATTAACAGACTCGATACGGACTGCCCCCAAAATAATTCATAATTTCTAAGGTCCATAACATATAATAATGCGTCTGCCTAATAATTCATTATAATGAAATGCCGCATGTAATCATCTGAATACCAGTTAACTGGCTATACAGCCTCCGTGGTACCCAAGGACTAGCAATTTACTTAAGATGAATTATGCGTTCGTATATGACATATAGACGAACAATAACAGGAAACGAACCAACTAAAAAGTGGATGAGGTTGCCATAGAACACGACCCAGCTGCCAATCGAAAAGTCATGAAATGCATGTATGTATTTAAACTCATATGAGGCTTGTGGGAAGAAAACTATGTTTTGCCCGGTAATCTCCTCTAAACACATTGGCGTGGGATTCAAAGTCATATCGAACCCTCCTCACCCACATTACTTTAATCATTCTTGCGTTAGTCATAAAATAATATAGGAACCGCAATGGTTCCCTCACATCTAACTGACTCCATTAAGCCACTATGGGCGGAGAAGGACGTGAAGAACAAAAACTTTCCCTGATAAAGAAGGTCCTCTTGTGGAGGAAGCTTCTGGTGAATGTCCCATAACAGACACTTGAGAAGACTGATCCAAGGTTTCTGTGACGACAGAGGTGCTACTAGTAGGATTCACAATGAGACTGTTAGATCTTAAACATAATCTACTGAATCAACTGAATTGGAGGATATGCATATCCTATCATTCATCCCCATGAGATCGACAGAGCATCTAATGTATACGCTCAATGGTCTTGCATGGCGACACGAACGACAGTAACTGATTGTTCCGGTGCGTCGCAAACAGATCTATTATGCGGCGATCCCTCTGGTAGCAAATCTGTCCAAATACTCGCTTGTTGAGCGTCCACTTTAATTGCAACAGGCGACCTTTCCGAGAGAGCGAGTCTGCTTGTGTGTTCGGACGACCCGGTATATGATGGATAGAAAGATGAACATGATGATTCATGACGTATAGGAAAATCTTCTCCGTTAGTTGGCATTACGGGAATGAATGGGGGCCGCCCTGGTTCCCGATGTACGCTACTACTGTCAAGTTGTCCAACCAAATTTGAACATGGACGTCTGTTATGTGCATCCAATGTTGTAGCGCTAGCCATATTGACATCCTCTCTTTGATGTTTATGTCTATCCCCTGGAACTGAGGGTCCGAAAGACCCTGACACTTCAAGACTGCGGGACTTAGGATCCCACCCCAACCCGTCTGACTCGCATCCATCATAATCATGAAAGCCAGATCCGGCAGTTGCAGCAGAACTCCCTGAGTTAACCACTGAATATCTGCCCAAATCTGAACCCTTATTTTACTAGGACCGTTAAAACAATACTGGTTCAAGCGAAAGCATCTTCACACTCCAGTTCTGAGTAAAGAATATCTGGAGGGGACGTACACGCAGGCGACCCATCGGAATGAGATCCACAGCCAGTCCGCACAGCCCCAACAGTCGCATGAATTCCCTCACTATTAATGCGTCTGAGTGTGGACAAAAGCGAGCATAACAACTGACTAATTTCACTCTGGGTAATGGCAGACGAACCAGATTGTTGTGAGTCTCAAAGCTCATTCCCAAGTGAATAGACAACTTGTACAGAACTAGATCAGACTTTTTCTTGTTTACGATGAAACCGAGACATCAGAGTAATAGAAGCAGACTCTGAACATCGCTCTGAAGAATAATTCTGTTGCCGTATCCCTGTAGAAGGTCATCCAAGTAAGCCAACGTTACCTCAGACGAATGAGCTCGTAAGTATGACATAACCGAGTTCATTATTATTCGAGTGAATGCCCAGGGGGCCAGATTCAGACCAAAGCATATTGCTCTGAACTGATACACCTTCCCTTGTACGGCGAACCGCAGGTACTTTATAATGCCGGAAGTACCAGGACATGAAAGTACGCATCCTTAGATCTATGCTTGCCGCATAGTCGATCACTCAGATGCTCGCATTTACCGACTCATGATAAGCTTGTTATCCTAGTACTGGTGGGAACGAGCCGTCTGGCTTCGGTATGAGGAACAGGTGACTGTAAAAATCTTGAGAATCCTGATTCTCGATGGCCTGTATTGCTTCCTTTGATAAGAGAGCTTATACCTCCGGTAAGAGAAACTCTCTTATATAAGAATTTGATGGAAGATTTGTCCAACGCGGGCAACTTGTTTGTTGAGTTATTACTCGGAATGATAGCCATAAGCCGTCCGAGACAGCACTTCTCACCCACTGATCTTACGTGATTATTATCCAGTTTTTTGCGGAGCTTGATAACCTTCCGCCAACTGGCCAGCAATAGAGGTCTAAAGCATCACCTGCATGACCTGCGAGGCTTACGGGAGGAGGAACCACATCCTCCCCACAAAAAAACTTGTCTAGTCGGCCTAGGGGCATCTGACCTATAGTCCCGATCAGATCTATACCCCTTTTCCGAGTCGCTATACTGACGACCTCCAGAGTAATTATAACAGGGTTTCTTGTACCCTCGTAAGGAGTTTCCTTTTGACAATTTTTGTCTGGAACGCCCTCCTTTACTCTTGTCTGCTGAAGTGGGTCGTTGATACGCTGACTTCAAAAGCAGAGCACTAAACGTTTTCTTAATAGCCTGTTCATAGACTAACGAAAGCTTGTCGTCGAAAATAAAATATCCAGAAACCGGAGCGACTCGGAGAGAGCTTTTCACCTTGTCATCTTATCAGTGATGATGAGGCAAGGGCAGCATCATGTCTGATTAACTCCAGATTAGCCACTGTTAGGGCAGAGTTATACGTGATATACATAATTGCCCTGGAAAGAACTCTAAGAGAGGTACGAACGTCCTCAAATTACTTTCCCTTGCGACGTTGCGCCATAGCTCTTGTAAGGTGATCTGCGTAAGACATAACATCCAAATTCGCTCTATTTGAAGAAATTGCTGTCTCAATTGTGTCTGAGCGAATAGTGAATGATACAGGTAAGGATACCTCTAGATCCCTGGCCTGCTCATTCAAACACAGAAGAACTCTCTGAACATCTTCCTCGACCGTTTTTAAATGAACGTGGTCCAAAAAAAGGTATGTATACGGAAGATGAAGATAAGAAAACGCCTTCTTCTTCGAACTCAAGAGGATAAATACAGCATCGTCTATATGGCTGAAGGCCTGCGACAACTGCATAAACTGAACCGGAAAAGACAGGACTTCCTCCTTTGTCCGGATAAAGTCTGCGCCTAATGACGCCAGTGGTTTTTCTCTTGTCGTAACAGCATTCTGATTCGGAGGAACAAAATCAGGGTAGTATTGATGGATGAAAGCCATCGCAACCATGAACTGTTCCAAAAGGGAAGGGTAGTCCTCTTCCTTATCCCTTTCACCGTCCGAGAGAATCAGTTGAGAATCTTGGTCCATTACATCTGCGTGAACTGACGACTGGACCGACCCAGCACCGTCCGACAGGTCAGGTTCCTTATCCCTTTCACCATCCGAGAGAATCAGTTGCGAATCTCAGTCCATTGCATCTGCGTGAACATGAACAGATGACTGGACCAACCCAGCACTGTCCGACATCTCAGATTCTGAGTCTGAAGGAGGCTGTATCTGCACTTGCTGGGATGCTGCGATCAGCCGCGCAATCTGTGACAGCAAGTCCGTCATCGAGGCCTGAGGAGCAGCAGTCTTCCATTCCTTAGCCACAGGCTGCTCCTGGGACGGTGTGTCTGAAACGGATCCTTTCTCCGAATGTCCCGATGATCAAGGCCTCGTCTCCCTAGCTACCGGATGGTCAGACTTTAGGGGAGAAGAGTGGTTCCTTCTCCGTGCAACAGGCTGGAGATCCGAAGTCGGGTAGCTAGGATGCGGTCATGTGTGCTTAAATAATGTAGTGGAGGAAGCAGGGACTGAAGCCGACCCCGGCTGCAGACTAGACAGAGCGTCCCGAGCGGCGGGCGGACATATGCTCCGTCTCGTGCAAGTTTCCAACCAGAAAACTTCATTTCGGCCCTGTGAAACATAGCGGAGGAAGCCTTAACTGAAGCCGACCCTGGCTGCAGACTAAACAGAGCATCCCGAGTGGAGGGCAGACATATGCCCCGGCTTGTGCAAGTTTCTCAAAACAACATCTGACCCCAGACATTGCTAGATTAGAGAGGGGGGGCCTCTCCTGCTCGCGGTCTATCAGACCTCGCCGAGTGCAATAACTTGCTGACTTCCTCCCTATTTCCGTTGTCGCTGGGTGTGCTATTTATATTATAGTGCTTGCTCTACCCAATCCACTTCATAGACCGCAACGGACTTATCTGGCCCACACGTATGGAGTACTGCTTCACAGGTCGTGCTAGCTGCTTGCAAGAGATTAAAACCTTTAACCAAAGGCCCTAACTCTTGCAATAATGAGCACTGCAGCTAGCTCTGTATGCTCCACAGAGCGCGACGACGGTAGCACACTTGGATGGGTGTCAGAATATCATCACCATGTTCATGTTCCTCTGAAACAGAAACTGACAGAATGAATTAAAACGCAGTGAGAGGCCCTGATCCTCAGAACCTCACCACCAACAATGTACCGCGACACCCGACTCAAACATCAGTCATCCCAGTGCAACACAAGAATGACAGGAGTCCACAGGAGTGTATCAACTAAAGTCGATATCAGTCCTCCACAACAATATATATATACTAGCGTGTGAATACCCAGCGTCGCACAGGAGAAGAGGGTTATGTCAATATACCCTCAGATATGATCGGCTCAGCCGTTTTCGAAATAGAAGGTCAAGGTCACCAATTTCAAGGTCAAGGTCACCCTACACGGGCACCCCGATAAAGTAAAAATGATCAATGGGTCAATATACCCGCACATGTGAAATTTTAGTCCGATCAGCCCAGCCATTTTCGAAATAAAAGGTAAAGGTCATCAATTTCAAGGTCAAGGTCACCCCACATGGGCACGGCACCCATCCCATGTTACTCGCAGGGACGAATTACCCCCTGTGTACAAAATTTGAGAGCAATCAGTCGAGAAACGGAGGAGTTCACCGGAACAAAGATAGATAGATAGAGAGATACAGACATTCGCATTTATATATATATTAAGATAACTGAGATACATGAATAATAGTAGTCACAATTAAATTTTAAATATTTTTTGTAAACAAAAAATTTTGAAAAAACGTCCAAGTTCCCAATAGAGCCTAAGTGTGGACAAAATCCAAAATTTTGAAGCTACACTACCGGAATAATAATCCATGTCGGAATAATAATCCATGTATCCTACAGTATACCACTGTAATAGAACATACAAAACTACCTATATATGAGGACGTTGACAATGTAAACAATGTCAATGTAAACAAGACATCAGGCACACAAAAAGGTCCAAAGTCAGAACCAATTGAAATGCTATCAGATGCAAAGCTAGATCTTCATACGAAGAAAAAACGATACATCGGATAGAAGATGCAACACTAAACGGCCTAACACCCCCACGGCCTAACACCCGTAGGGTAAGGATGTAACCCTGGGGAAGAAACAGAATAATATTCTGTAATAAATGTTAAACTCCCAAGAAATTTAATAAAAAATTTCAATTAAAAATAGCCAAAAAGCTTATGAGTCCAACAGGAAGGGTTGGTTCATGGAAGGATAGGGAAGGAATACTTAACAAACAATGGAATAATCATTTTCAAAAATGATGACGTCAGGCATGTGTCCCGAAATTGGGAAACATAAAATAATTTTATAAATATTATAAAGTTACAGCCCTGAACCATTTGAACACTTCCTTTATCCAATAACAGCCTTGTATCCACCAATTCTTGCACTGATTTGTGTCTGGTATCCTCAAAAAAGGAGATTTTAAAGCACAGATGTCATTTCATTATTGATGACTTTAGGGCCAAACAAAGAATGATGTTGGCGCCAATTCTGGTCACTTCCTGACGTCTGTGCATGCGTGGAGAGTAAATGTTTGGTGGGCCAGATAGGACTTTTAATTTTCAGTTTTGCAAGCAAATTTTGGGGATTGGGGGGTTCAAAATTTGTGTTTGGCCCTTGATAACTTTGAGTTAACCACCAGCTAGTCTGGGCTATTGGTTTACAGTGTAAAAATATCATTTCTCTCAAACTTGAAACTCTTGAGATAATTTATGCAAATACATTGCACTCAGGAAATCAGAGTACCGGTATATTACACATGTGGTTTGCTCTGGAAAGGGAGTCCCTGTGACACTGACTGGCACCAAATACATCTTCTTAAAAGCAAATGCAATGTATTGTCATGTTTGTACAATGAAAACCAAAACCGAAAACCCAACTCTTTGAATGAAACCAAAACTAAAACCAGAACTGACATGATGACATGAAATTTGAAAACTGTCAATGGATGGCTGGCTGGCTGGCTGGCTGGCTGGCTGGCTGGTATATCAAACATGGAAGCATTTAGAGCAGTGGTTTGGGAGAAAAAGATGTCATGCCAGACAGCTTTATGGGTGGAGGAAGACGGAATACCAACAGAGAACCACCAAGTAGAGGCAATAAACTATCAGACTATCCATCTTACTAATCTGGCAGATGCAAAACTAGCAGTGGTTGATGGCAAGTGCACAATCGACAAGCAATATGCCCTCAGTGCACGGTGCTTCCTTAACCCCCGGAAGGGACAGCACTAAATATACTTATAAATCATCTAAAAAAAAAATTTTGTATATCAAACATGAAACCACTTGGATTTGGGAAAAAGGATTTTTTACTTTCTCTCCATAATTCATAATTTTAAAAGCTGATATCTCATGACATTTGAACAAACTTGTAAATCATTCTTATAAAGATAGAGCTAGGCAGTTGTGGGGTTTTCTGGTTTGGTTCTAGTTTTTTGTGGCAAACCAGAAAACTGAACCAAACTGGCAGAAATGTCTTACTGTATTGTGCATAAACTGATTAAACTATGTTACTAGAAGGGAACTTGCCTAGTGGCTCCTATAGACTCTTGTCACTTACAATATCCGACATTTTCTCCCTTATTCAGTCATACAACGAATGAGTCAATAAGGGGAAAAAATGTGACAATGAGAGCACAACACAGATTAGAAGAATTTAACCCTTTACCCAATGAATCACCCGCATCCGCCCACGTAATATGCAAATTCAGCAGTTGAAAAAATATTATTTTTCAAAAAATTTCAACAAAACCATATCATGTGACCCCTCGTTGGAATGAGTTCGTCGAGCTCGTTCCAACGAGGGGTCACATGATATGGTTTTGTTGAAATTTTTTGAAAAAATTTAAAAAATGATATTTAAAATAACAAATTTTGATGTCGTCTGCATTGGGTAAAGGGTTAAATTAATTTATGGAGCTAGAACCCCCAAATCCTAACAGACTAAATAATTTTACTTCAAGGGTGATATGTAGAACATACACTGAATATGAAGACTTTAAGTGTACAGTATGTGAAGAGTGGATTGTAACTAAATCACCCGCAGAGTGGAGTTATCACCCAAGCTAGAACTTTCAAATTTTGTACATATCGACAAAAAACACAAGCAATGTTTCAGCCAATGGACCTCCAGGTTTAACCCGGAGGTCCATTGGCTGAAACTTTGCTGGTGCTGGTTGCGATTTGCAACAAATTTGAAATTATTGCTTGGGTGGAATCTCCACTCTGTGGGTGATTTAGTGATAATACACTCTCCACGTACTGTATGATAACAACACTTCAGGATAAAGCCCAAATATGGGTTTCCAGCACTCTACCAATTAATGTATCAAACATTAAAGCATTTGGACCCTTTAGTCATAAGAAGATTTTTGAAATGCTATCCATTACCTTGAGTATAAAAATCTTGCGACCCATGGCACAACCCCAGGAACTAAATTTCAACTAACTTGTAAATCATCCTCACAAAGATGTAATCTATCAAATACTGAAGTACGTGGAGCAGTGGTTTTGGAGAAGATGTTTAAGTAGGTGAGTCTCATGACACCCCACATATAACTCCAACGGTATGAATTGAACAAACTTGTAAATTATATCTACAAAGATTGTGTATATCAAAAATGTAAGTACTCAGAGCAGTGGATTTTGAGAAGATTGCTCTATTACTTTTCCCTCATTACTCACAGTGTCAACATTTGAGGGCCCCATGGCACCCTATATAAATACCCAAGGGTTTTATTTTAACAAACATATAAATAAATCATCCTTACACAGATGTTATAAAACAAACATGGAAGCATGGAAATGGTGGTTTGTGAGAAGAATTTTTAACTGGTAGAGCAGGGGGAGGCCACCAAAAATTTGCAAGACGTGACGTGGGGGTGGGTGGGTCTCTTGAGTGCGCCAAAAATGTGCATTTCCAACTTATGCAATTTTTTGAATTTTTTAAAAATATATCAATATATCAGCTAATATATACCATCATTTGTGTTTCAAACCTTAAAGATGATGTTGTACCTCACACTCTTAACATAAATACAACATCAGGAGGCTTTATATGTGAGAATATTGGGCTTAAACTGGGAAAATGTCACACGTTAGTAGGGGATGGGTGTCTTGTTCGAAATGTAGAAAATGTGCAGACAATATTTTGGGAACAATTCAAATGAAAATTTGTTCCCGTATATGTACACCTGCTCTGGCCAAGCCTGAGCCTCAACGAGCTCGTTCCAATGAGGGGTCATAACCTATGTTTTTGAGACAAAAAATGAAAAAATAATAAAAATTAATTGGCAATTTTTTAGAATAGCGCTAGCTGGTTTTTTCTGTTACGTTGGGTAAAGGGTTAAGAACATTATGAAAACCCCCTAAAGACAGCTGTGCCTACTAAGTTTATAAGTTTATTTTGGATTTTAATGGGAGAGTGGGGGGTGGGTGTCTGAGAATGGTAGTAGAAAATTTGCACGTAGTGGGTGGGTGTAAAAAGGAGCCGAATAAAAAATAGGATGTCACGTCTTGCAAATTTTTAGTGGCCCCCCTTGGGAAGAGTACTAAATTATTTTTCAAAGGTGGCTCGTAACACTCATATTTTTGTCAAAGATGCCATGCCATCAACAAGGGGTGCCTTAGTTTAGCAAGATTTTGTTAATATATAATTGGTCTGTAACAACTTATTGGAGAGTGCCCTGAGGCACTCTCCAATAAATTGTAACAAAACAATTTTATATGACCATTTTTCTTGATACTGCTGAGAAAACAATGAGTTAACACGTACAGTGTAAAGCCACTAAAACAGCTTTCAGCACTTTTCAATAGAGCCATGATAGTGGCTTCTAGCACTCAACCGGTTAACTGTAAATTGTTCAATCACCTGCACTAGTATTAAAATGAGGGATCCCCATTTGTGGCCTGATACCAACACTGATCACAATGTTTTTTACCAGTTTGATTATATTCCTAACAATGCCCCAAACCAAATATCAGTTGCTTGTGTTGAACAGTTCAGGAAGAGAAGACATCTCACACGTTGTTCTATTGTAGGTCTGCGCAGGGATGCTGGATAAGATTTTTTGCATAAATCAAGAAAAAGTCACCCATTAGTTTTGTATGGTAAATTTCATTCAAATATGCCCAGGGATTCCAAAAAATGAAAATCTGATCAGACCAAAAAATCTTGTCCCTCCCATTACATCCCTCAAACTTTGTTTGAACAAGCTTTATTCTACCTCTCAAAAGGAAACTCAATACCAAGCATCAAATCATTGCATCTATGGGTTCATGAAGATTTAATAAAACAAGAGGCCCCAAGAGGCCTTAATCGCTCACTTGAAAAGTGGTTCAAAGAAGTATTTTGGATAACATTCAGTTAGTCATGGTTCATCAAAACTACAGAGGAATGAAGTAATGAATTTATTCATAACTCTGGTATCCTTGTCAGATGATTATTATCATAGGTCTTCCTGACTGCTTCCAATTCTATCAGCTGTAGACAAGCACTGTCAAAGTTCCATGGGTTGCTATGTCACTGCAGTTTGAAAGGCAAATTTTATGGTAAAACACTAAGGAATGCATGTGAACAACCTTGAACCTAACCTCCCCCACACTGCACCTCTCCTAACCCCCCCCCCCCCCCAAGGGCCCAAATATCAAGCCAGGGACTTGAATTAAACAAACTTGAATCTGATACCCCTAGAGATATCATATACCAAATATGAAAGGATTCTGACTGGTGGATCTGAAGAAAAAGATTTTTAAAGAAATTTCCTCATATTGACTGGGTTAAAATTCAGGCTCCAATACAGAGCCCAAATATTAACCCAAGGACCCGATTTGAACAAACTTGAATCTCCCCTCCCCCCCCCCCCCCCTTCATCCCTAGAGATGTTGTACACCAAATATCAAGAGATTCTAATTGATGGTTCTGGAGAAGAAATTTTTTTTTTAAATTCAAATATAGGGGTACTATCAGAGTTATTCCCCTTGGTGCCCCCCCCCCCCCCCCCCCCCACCTGTGGGCATGGCAACTTTATTTGAACAAACTTGAATTGACATATGATAAGGAAAATGCACATCAAACTTGGTTCAATTTGGCCCAGTGGTTTGTGAGGAGAAGTAGATAATGTAAAGCAAATGCGGGACAATGGATGGATGGATGGACAGATGGACGTAAAGTGATTAGTAAAGCTCCCTCTGAGCTTTGCTCAGGTAAGCTTAAAAACTGGAGTTGTTTTTCCCTGTCCCATCCCAATGGGCGACATGGGCGACAGTCCATTGACTTTAGCAAAATCAAACTGCCCCTCCTCAATCATCACCGACATGAAACTTCAACAAGAACAGGTCAATGGAGTGGTTAGGAATAAGTATACTCTGACACCACATTAGCAGGCAGAGGCTGGATGATAAATGACAGATGGAGTAGACCGACAGACAAAGACTGATCACTATGGCTCAGCTTGACTTCAGTCAGGTGAACTGATAAATATTAACCACACAGATTATATTTTGATGGACTGATGTAAATATATCTCATGATATGGTCATAATATGTTCTTTTGTGAATATCAACCCTCTGTGCTCAGATGGCAAAATAAAGAAATTTCAATAACAAATGTCTCCCAAAATGCAATTAAGAATTTAACCCTTTACCCAACGAATCGCCCACATCCTCGCGTTATATGCAAATTCAGCAGTTGAAAAATTATTATTTTTTAAAAAATTTCAACAAAACCATATCATGTAACCCCTCGTTGGAACGAGCTCGTCGAGCTCGTTTCAACGAGGGGTCACATGATATGGTTTTGTTGAATTTTTGTGAAAAAAATAGAAAAAATGAAATTTGAAATAATAAATTTTGATATCGTCTGCGTTGGGTAAAGAGTTAACCAATTCAATCTTGTCTGACAGAGTTCAATGAGCTCAGTCAAAAAGATTGAATTGGTTAAATTCCTAGTTGCATTAAGGGAAAAATTTGCAGGTTGAAATTTTGAAATTACAACATCAATGTGCAAAGGGTTAAACCATTTCAGCTATTTCCTTCTTAATTACTGCATGTTTGTAAACTCATCTTGGATCCTCAGTTAACACCTGGGAGAGGGGATTTTGCTTCCTTCAAGGTTAGAATTAAAACATTTCTCACACTGGGTTAAACAATGGTGAAATGGTGAAATAAATTACAGGATTTTAACTCTAAAGACACTGGGACCATTATGTGGAGCCCCTCCAGCCATGTAACTTTGTTCATGTCAGCTTGCCCCTGGAAAAATCATTTCTGATAGGGTTAACAACTGTTTCCAGAGACCAAAGCTCCAAAACAATAAATAGTCATTTTATTTTCAAAGCTAAATGATTTATTCATTGATCAACATCTAATTTCCATACCACAGTTGTTCCAGTCTCAATATCCCAAGCTGTCACCTTCTTGTTCCATCCAGCACATACAATTCTGAAATAAAAAATGCACTCACTTACTCATTTACCATCTCAAAACAAAATTTGAGGGCAGCTCCATTCCAAATGAAGGAATCAAAAGACATTATAAGTTATTGTGATGAATTGACGGTAACATGGTCTGAGCTTTGCAGCTCGAAGTTTATGTCCAACTGAGATGCAGAGCATCAAGGTGGAACATACACTCCAAGCCACAAACCTCAGACCATATGTTACTGTCACTTCCTTACAATAATGTATATGTTCCAATAAGATCCTACCCATAGATCAAAACCCACATTGTGAAATGCACAAGGCAACTTTTAATGATAACAAGTTTAGTAATTTATTTATTTATTGATGTTTGAGATCAGATATTTATGCACAATGGCTAATCATGACCTTGACAGTTCGACGGGTGGAGGAAGCCAGAGTACCCAGAGAGAACCACCGAGCAACGACGAGCAGCTGCCAGCTCCCCAACATTATAACTCCGCACAGGCAGGGTTAGATTGGTTGAAGACATGCGTACCATCGACATGCAGTAAGCCTTAGTACACGGCGTCATCGTGCCCCAACACAGGCAATGGAGATGAAGTGTCTTGCCCAAGGACACAACGCGGTTGTCGCAGGTGGGATTCGAACAGAGGACCTCTCGGCTTGCAGCCTGCACCTCTACCTACTGAGCCACCGCGCTCCCACAAGTTTAGTAAATAAACCTCTCATGTACCCTATGATGTCACTGGACAAATAATGAATATATCAGAGAGAGGTTAAGGTCCCTCCAGTGTAGTTCAAATCAGAAACTGACTTGTAATTTAACCCTTTACCCAACGCAGACGATATCAAAATTTATTATTTTAAATATCATTTTTTTTAATTTTTCAAAAAATTTCAACAAAACCGTATCATGTGACCCCTCATTGGAACGAGCTCATTGAGCTTGTTCCAATGAGGGGTCACATGATATGGTTTTGTTGAAATATTTTGAAAAATTTATTTTTTTCAACTGCTCAATTTGCATATTATGCAGGCTGATGCGGCCGATTCGTTAGGTAAAGGGTTAAACAACACTTTATTTGGAACATTGTCTGTTGCATGTGGGAAAAATCTACTAAACATTAGGTGTACCTCTCATTTAAAACTGACACCAGTATTGCTGATTGCTGTTATGTAACAGTTATGCTAAAAATAGACTAATCAGCCTGATTGACTGTGCTGGAACTTTTTCTGGGTCACCATGGTGATTATTTAAACAAAAATAAATCAGATATAAACTTGATTACAATCTTCTCTCTCCCTCTGGTAACAAATGATTTAACTGAACTTTTTAAACTGTATACATTTTCAGTACATTCAATGTGGTTTGTAACGAAAACGCTTCCACAGTGTGTTCTCCACCACTAAGTTCCTGTGGGCTGCAGTGCTTGATAAGAGGATGACTGTTTTCAAAACACTGTGACCAGACCTGAGAATATGACAAATATTCGCGATGTTCTCAATCTCGCATTATTGTTTACAGATGATGAACATGTTGTGGTAGAAAAACACCTCGTATGTCATGAAAGTGCCCACAGCACACAACTAGGGAGCAAGCTGATGCCAGTTTACGACAATGACTAAAATCGACCCACCAACCCTCGCCACTCTTTTAGGGTTATGCAATTAAACTAGTCAGGGTCGAAGTGATTAATTAAAGTACATGCAGATTAGATTAACTACTACTTGCACAAGGTGTGACATAACATTTGGGTGGAGCAACAAAGGAACAGAAGCTTTTCTCTTCCAAACAAACATCTGTTTTAACACCTCTACACTTGACATGAGACGGGAATTAACATTTTCAATTATTTTTATTATTTTAGCATAATTATAACTATAACCACATGTAGATCACAAATTCAACAGAAAACAATTATGTTTTTCTTATTCAATAATGACCAGCCTTGGTTCAATCAGGCGATCGACACACCCCCCCCCCCCCCTCCCCAGCTAAAAATGACATTTTGAGGGCCAAAAAATAATGTGATTTTTCATCCCAAAAGCCACCAGAAGTCTCCATTTAATAACTGATTTCAAAATTTTCTTGGGATGAGACCCCCCCCCCCCCAACATGCCTATCATTGCTCATGCCTTTGGCATCTGCATCAATATCCCGATACTTTCAAAAGGGGGCCTGTCACAGAATCAACCCAGGTGGCAGGGGCCCGAATTTTCTCTCCCAGCCCTGTTTTGGGTGAATACCGACGTTCAACATAATTACATGTAGCTCGCATGTTTCTATTGTACATTTAATTGTGCCACGTGTCCTAATTCATATCAGGCACATAGCCAGCATATCAAAGTTACTGGGGAAAGAGTAATATCTAGGGGGTGGGGGCATACAGAATATGATGTGCATCATCATCAGAGCCATGCAGAAAGGCATCTTTAATTATGCCGCATCACCACCAAATAGAATCCTAATAAATTATGCAATATTTCACTATTACGCACACACCCCCCCCCCCCCCACCTCATATTTCTTACAGTAGAAATATCTAGATATTAAAACTTCTTGTCTGATGTTCCCTATATGAGTTAACATGGTGGGGGGGCATGACTGAAATTGGGGGATGGGGGGAATGTGCCCCGCTCAGCCCTCCATAAAAGTTTTTTGATTATATGTCAGTAATTTCATAATCAAAAGAGCACATGATCATAAACAGTTTGAATATTACCATCGATGTTTTGAGAAGCTTTTTCACACCAACTTCTGTTAATAAACACATAGAAGGTTGGCCGAACTACAAGCACTGTTGATCATAAGCTTCATAACAAAACTGAAAACAATGTCGGTCAAGAAAATGATAAATGAACATTTGTGAGGCGCTTACATAGACATGCACCACATAAGTTGTTTTTATTTTATTTATTTTTTCTTTTAAATTTAAACTATTATTTTTATTAATTTACGTGTATATATAATTTTTTGGAGGGTGAGAGTGGGGGAGGACATGTCACATTTGTGTACTTACATGTACATCTACCCATTGTATATTTCAAACTGAGAAAAAACGCCCAGTAAATGAAAATGCCTTAAAACATGCCTGGTTGCTTTTACACTAAGTTCACTGACATTTTACAGACTGAGGCTCGTGAGCAAGGGTGTCCCAACTCAGATAAAAAAAAATGAATCTATTCAGCCCCTACCGCATCCCTTTCACACACACACAGAGGCATGGATTTTTATTGTTTTCAATAGCACATATGGAGGAGGAGTATGGCCAGCATACATCAACAGTCGGTCAATCAACAGGCAACGAAAACAATAAAGAAGAAAACAAAACTTTTTTCTTCAGATTAGTTCAGGCCTCAGATTGATTGGTCGGGGTTTGAGTGAAAGAAATGTATTTATCCGCTGTCTTAATTGCTAGTTTTATGGGCCATTTCTTGTAAGAAAAATACAAATGAACGTAGTATCGTCATTGTAATGGCATAATGTTGTGTTTTCCAACATTTTTTTTTCTTTATTGGTCGAGTTTGCTATCAGGAGTTTATTTGTGTAACTATATTATATTGCTGAATCACTCGCTGTTTAGAGCTGTAGGTTAACCGAAACCGAACCGAGGTTTTTATTTTTTTTAAAAAACCGAAACCGTCGACATCCCGTAATCTAAGGTTTTCTATTAAATACTCTCTTGCTGCAGAAATTCACAGAATGTAGCCATTCCAGAGTAGTGAGAGTACCCAGACACTGCCAATGGAAGTGTCTGGGTACTCTCACTACTCTGGGAAGGCTACATTCTGTGAATTTCCGACATTTCAGTTTAGTTGTGTTTGCAGCTTTCCTCAAGTTGCGTGCAGGTGTCAGACCTCGAAAAATGGCCAAGCACAATAAAAGTTCTGTATATTTAGGTAATTATTATATTGGCCTTCCTGATTCTTCGTGTATTACAGCTTATTTCGGGCACTCATTGAGTTTCACTCAATTTCTCTACCATTCAGTTATGACTCCGGACATAAGAATGAATTTTATTGAATTTTACTTGGCCTCATGAACAAACCGAAAACCAAACCGAACCGAGGTTTTACTCCACCTGAAAAACCAAAACCGAAAAAGAAATTTAAAAACCTACAGCTTTATCGCTGTTTTCCGTTGACACACGTCGTCGCCGTTCTGATTGAAGTCTGGTTTTCCCACTCGTCTATAATTATCCTCAATAGGTAGGTGGTGGACTCGTATATTATACAGTGATCACTGGGTGTGACGAAGGCAGGTTTTAAATGGTGCTTACACGTATTGATGAAGCAGTTTGCAAGTCACTCAATTGATGGAATAATTGCGAAACAGGCAACCTCATTTCAATTTAACACCAGAATAAAGGAAAATGACAAAAATTCCTGTTAACTAATATTTTTCAAAGGCAAAATGTTTATTCAATTAACATTAACAGTGTTACAATGCATCACAATTATCATAGCTCTGATAAAAAAAAAATGGTGGATGTTATTCTATTATTCTTCTCACCTTGTCCCATTATTACTGACTGCTGCTTCTGCAACAGGTGCTCCACTTCCATCCTCAAATGAATGCAATGCTTCTCCAGAGTGAAAGTCCCATATCTTTGCTGATGAATCATGTGATGATGTCAAAACTTTTTTGTCATTTTGAAAAAACTGACAAGAATTTAGTCCTTGCTTATGTCCCCTGAAAACTTTTATTCTCACCTGTAACAATAAAAGAATATTGTTATTGTCATCCTTTAACCTTCTACCTTGTGCAAATTAGACATAATGGGATAAGTAAAATAAATATATAGTGTGCAAAAATAAATTTCTTATCCCACGTGCAGCATTAATTATTTATCCAAAATCACTTTTCAAACTTTATAAATCTTTTCAATTTCTGCCTTAAAATCATTTATAAGATATATTTTTAAGGCAAAAACTCAAATGTTGGTTTGGGCCAAAAAACAAATGTTCTGGATTCTCAGGCAATCCCTAAATGAAATTGACCCCCCCCCCAACCCCTCTGCCCCTCCCCCCTCCCCCCCCCCACATTGGATGTTCTTATTGTCTTTCAGTGTCATCCATTACTATAAAATCAGGAGACTCAAAACTTTGTACATTTTTTGATTGATGTGTGTAACTGAAATCCGAAGAGCATAATTAAAGACAATTTACATCCAGCAGTCAAGACTTCACTACATGCAAAAACAACTACTAAGGCACTTAGAAAGTAACTTGCAAGTTGGAGCACCTGTTCTGTTGCAGTAAAAAGTGATTCGAATCGGAATTACTGGTAGGCCCCTGAAGGTTGAAGGTTAAAATTAAATGACTTAAGTTGTATAACTATGCCTTTCTGTATAATCTGTGTGTGGAAAGATCACCAAGGTTCATGTGGTAATCCATCAAACTTATAGGTGGGATGAATAAGTCATCAGTGAAGTTAACACCAGGCATGTCAAGGTACCGCTGGTACCAACACAACCGGTACTGGGATGGGACAGAGTCTGTCCCATCGAAACCAGTACTGGGACAAATCAACAATTGGATGACATATCACATGGCAGAAATTCTTATTTAAACCGTGCCAGTCCCCAAAATCGCAAGACAAACATGGCACCGTCCAATTATTCTGCTGCGACATCAAAGTAATCAAAAAGCATGAAGATCGTGCTTTATGATTACTGTGATGTCACCACAGAATAGGTTCTTTGAAGTAGCCGATGATGGCGCTTTCAGTGTCTTTGATGTGACATATGAAAAGTCAAAATGGTCAGCCTTATTGAGGTTGTGGTGCAGACAGAACATGCACCTGTAGAGTGTTTTGAAATGTTCATTCACAAATAAGTTAAAAGTATGTCGTGCAAATATGCCAAACATGATTATCAGTCTGTTTACCCTCGTTCAATTAGGAATTTCCCCATAAAATAATTTTGTCCCGGTAACGACGGGACAAAAGCTTTTGTACCAGTACCGGTTGGAGCATGAGGGAACCAGCAGTCCTGGTACTGTTACCGGTACTGATTGACATGCCTGGTTAACACACTATATAGTTATTCTTTATATATCCAGTTTGTGTTTAACTGAGCACCAAAACTGCCTGGTGCCACAATTTTAGCCATTCTGGATACTTTAGTGCCAAAGTATTTTGGTGCCAAAACGCTAATGGAAGAGGAAGGATATGTACTTGTCTCATCCAAATAAATTGATAGAGTTTTGAAAAATGAAATGGCAATTATTTCAAGAGCGAACAGACAATTAATCACAAAAAAAATCCGACAGAACATCAAACTTCTGACAAAATCCTCAGTAGGTGAAAAGACGGTCACTTAAGTTATATCTGTGTCAATGATTCAATTAATTGTCTGAATGATAATGGTACATACAAGACTTTAAAAATTGCATGAACTAGCGTTTAGTTCGTGCACCATTTGGGCAAATGTCCTGTAGCTTAACCTTTATTCCGTTCATGCAAGTTCTTTTCTGTAATGTGAATCAACTGAAAAAATGAAATGGGTTCAGCAAAAAAAAATCGATTTAGCAAATTTTTTTGGCTTACCCAAATTTGGGGTTAAGCAAATTTTTAATTTCTAAAGGCTAGTGTTGAAACGACTAGTCAAAGTCGATTTGATTTTCGGAGAAATCGATTCTGAAATCCGCCAGTCGACTAGTCGGGAAACTCAAAGATGAAGTCGTAAAATGCCAATAGTGGGGGTTAATGATTACAAACATCAGACATTTCTGCTTCGTGGTGGACCTATTTTAAATTGTATTGAGAAGTCGATATCAAAGCAATCATTGTTGTTTGTTGATGCCAATAATGTTACAACTTAGATTTCAGCAGCATTACAAGCACTGATTTCACCTAGCCTAATCACTGGAATGTGTTGAAGAAAAATACTTTGATGTACAACTTCAAAGATGCTGTTAATTCATGCAAGCGTTCTGTCCCTCACCCAAGTCGCCCACACTTTTTAATTGATATAAAAATAAAATACATGCCTGAAACACTCAGAAAGCTGTTCCATATTCTATGATAATACTGTACTGGTTTGGGTGCGAGCTGGCGAAGACCGGATATGAAGGTGAGGAAACTGTCCGTCACAAAATTTGACCCAGGAGTTTTTAATTAATTGCACCGGGCGAATGGCGGCACACTTTAAACATTTTACAAATTCACGAAACTTCTGATTTAACATCATTGGGTACATTTTTCACTGTACGGACAGAGGACTAGAAGGCACAAACTTCCCAGGTATCCTAATTTTTTGATTGAATGGTTAAAGCTATAATATGCACTACGTTTTAAAAAACTAAAAATACGAAAAAGAGAACAGCTACGTTCATGACTTTGACAAGGAAACTTCATCAAACACATGTCAAACGAGTCATTAAACGAAAGGGTTATCAACTTACATGTAACAGTCTCTTATCACCTAATTTACTGAGACAATTATGTTTTCAACATAAAAGCTGACTAGTCGATTTTGAACCGATTACTCCTGTCAACTAGTCGACTTTGAAAAATAGGTAATCGTTTCAACACTACTAAAGGCCTTATAAAAACCTGTTATTGCACTTAGATGATAAGAGATTAATCAAATAATTACTGTTAATCCACTAGGCGTAGAGGTTTGAAGTCTTTAAAAGAGGCAGGTTTTAAATTAGATAAATATGGTACACCATTGCGAGTGACACGCAACGTTATTACATATTCATCAATTAAATGTAGCCTTTTGTAAAATTGATAACCTACAATGCTTTACTGAAGAAAAAACAATGCCTTATTACCAATCACTAACAATTATACAATGGAACCCTGCTAAATGAATAGCAAATTTGCTAGAGAAATATGTTCAGTTAATAGGAGTATTCAATCAACAGGAGTATGGTCATTTTCCTGTATCCTATTAATAAGCTGAATATTTATTCTATTTATGGAGCTCTGCCAAACAAGATATAATAGATTCAATCCTTCTTTTTGAAGTACTTAAGCCAAATAGGTCTATAAACATGGAGAGTTAAGTGGTAATCTCGGAGAAAGTCTGATACATTGCAAGATACTCTATTCAATTTATTTATTTATTGGTGTTTAAGGTCACACACCGATGCACAATGGCTAATCTTGACCATGACAGTTTTACGGGTGGAGGAAGCCAGAGTACCCAGACAGAACCACCGAGCAACGATGAGCAACTGTCAGCTTCCCAACATTCTAACTCTGTTCAAGCAAAGGTTACAGCAGTTGAAGACATGTGCACTATCAACGTTCAGTATGCCTCAGTACATGGCGTCATCGTGCTCCCATGTAGGCACCCGGGATAAAGTGCCTTGCCCAAGGACACAACGCAGGTCGTCCCGAACTTGGGACCTCCAGAATAGAAGTCCAACAGTCTACCACTGAGCCACCATGCTCCCCCACTCTTTTTAAGAGGAGTTAATAACCTATATGCAATTAGCAGGTTAAATTTGTACTGAATGTATGGTAAATGGTTTGGTGTAAATTCCATCAAACTCACACCTGTAACTGGTGTCCACAAATTACAGAAATGTTCCCAGATTAGAAGGCAAATGAAAGAGTCAATGACTCTGTAGCTCAACTTGGATATGACAGGAATTAGTACTTGCTGTGACCAAGACAACTGCATAATGAATATGACAGGAATTAGTATTTGTTTTGGCCCAGTCAACAATAATAAAAGAATTACAAGGTGACTGTAATGGACTACAGATTAAGACCAATCATTGTAGATTATTATTTTTGTGTGGAAATTTTCAGTCCCAAACAAAATATTTTCAGACTAAAATTTTTTCTTCTTCTTCTTCTTAAAATTGACCAAAATGCATCAAAACACAAAAAACTAATTTCCGGATTTTGGTCCAAAATCTTCTAAGTCCCACCCGGACCCCAAATTTTCAGTGTAAAAAAATTTTTTTTTTTTTTGTCTTAAAATTGACCAAAACGCATAAAAAACCAAAAAACTAATTTCCGGATTTTGGTCCAAAATTTTCTAAGTCCCACCCGAACCCCTAATTTGCATAATTTATTCACGAGAAAAACTCTGTATTATATGTAATGTATCCCATGGTACTAAACATTCATACAAAAATTTATTCCAATCAGATCTTTCATTTGGAAGTTTTGCGCAAAAATCTGATTGCACTTAATTTTGAACAAAATGGCTGCTAGCGGCCATCTTGAATTTCAGACTGGACCCCAAAACACTCCTTCTCGTCCCACAGTGATAACAAAGGTACCCAAGAAGTTTCGTGATGATCGGTTCATAAATACGGCCTCTAGCCCGAGCCGTATTGGGATTTGCACTCACAGTGCTGAAAGTAACACTAAATAAATCAAAGTTAGCCTAATTTGCATAATTTACGCACAAGAAAAAAACCTGTAATATATGTAATGTATCCCATGGTACTAAACATTCATACAAAAAATTATTCAAATCAGAGCTTTCATATGGAAGTTCTGCACAAAAAACAGATTTCGGCATCGTCGGTACAAAATGGCTGCTGGCAGCCATCTGGAATTTGGGACTGCACCCAAAAACACTCGTTCTCACCCCACGGTCATAACAAAGGTACCCAAGAAGTTTCGTAAAGATTGGTTCATAAATACGGCCTCTAGCCCGAGCCATAGCAGCTTGGCACTTACAGCTCTGAAAGTAACACTAAATAAATCAAAGTTAGTCTAATTTGCATAATTTACGCACGAGAAAAAAACCCGTATTATATGTGATGTATCCCATTGTACTATACATTTATGCAAAACTTTATTCAAATCAGAACTTTCATACAGAAGTTCTGTACAAAAAACTGATTTTTGCATCATCGGTACAAAATGGCCACTGGCAGCCATCTTGAATTTCGGACCACACCCAAAAACACTCGTTCCCGTCCCAGGGTCATAACAAAGGTACCCAAGAAGTTTCGTAAAGATTAGTTCATAAATACGGCCTCTAGCCCGAGCCATAGCAGCTTGGCACTTACAGCTCTGAAAGTAACACTAAATAAATCAAAGTCAGTCTAATTTGCATAATTTACGCACGAGAAAAAAACCCGTATTATATGTGATGTATCCCATGGTACTAAACATTTATACAAAACTTTATACAAATCAGAACTTTCATACAGAAGTTCTGTACAAAAAACTGATTTTTGCATCATCGGTACAAAATGGCCGCTGGCAGCCATCTTTAATTTCGGACCACACCTAAAAACACTCGTTCCCGTCCCAGGGTCATAACAAAGGTACACAAGAAGTTTCGTAAAGATCGGTTCATAAATACGACCTTTAGCCCGAGCCATAGCCAATTGTTGACGTACGTCGTACGGACAGACGGACAGACGGACGACGGGCCATGACAATAGCTCAAATTTGACTTCGTCAAAGTTGAGCTAAAAATCACTATTACAGAAAAAATAACTTTTATTAACCATTTTAATGAGTTATTTTGGTGCATTCTGAATAAAGCTGCCATCGAAAAAACATCGTCAAAAGTCACTTTTTATACAATACCATCATCGTGTCGCAATAACACAAGCAATATTACAGAAAGAAATTAAAGAACCTTAGTGAGCACGCTCACATACCCCACGCGCCCCGATATTTCAAGCTCTAATCATTTTTTAAAAATAAACATAGATTCTAGGAATACTGCAGAAAACAGTGTTCTGTAGTTTCAACAGTATTGAAAGAATTCAAGCAGAGAAAAAGCCTGGAAAACTGTAATTTTGATGAACTTTTCAAAGTCTATGAGGCCGTAATTTTGGTAAAAATCAGTGGAGCGGAACAAAACCCAAACTTGTTCTGTAGGCCACCATGTTAGACTAACATACCAAAAATCAGCTCAATATCTGGAAGCGTGTAGAAAAAAAGTCCGGAAAACTGTAATTTTGATGAACTTTTCAAAGTCGAAGGGCCGTAATTTCGGTAAAAATCAGTGGAGCGGAAAAAAATGGAAACTTGATCTGTAGGCCACCATGTTAGACTCACATACCAAATATCAGCTCAATATCTGGAAGCGTGTAGAAAAAAGTCAGGAAAACTGTAATTTTGATGAATTTTTCAGAGTCCAAGGGCCGTAATTTCGGTAAAAATCAGTGGAGCGGAACAAAATGCAAACTTGATCTGTAGGCCACCATGTTAGACTCACATACCAAAAATCAGCTTAATATCTGGAAGAGTGTAGAAAAAAAGTCCGGAAAACAAGTAGGACTGACGGACGGACCAGTCAAAAACATTATACCCCAGCAACTTCGTTGCGTGGGGTATAATAACTTTAAAAACTGTTGTTTCAGAATATAGGGTGACCCCTTCCAAGTAGTCTAGCTGTCAATCACATGTGAACAAACTATGTGTATATTCGTATTATAACAGAATCATTCCACCAATTGATGCCAAATGCAACAAATATTATAAAAATATTATTCTTTTCTTTCTTTCATTTTTTCTTCTTCTTGTGTATGTGTGGGAGTATGGAGGGGCTAAGTGTTCTAGTTATCTAGTAGGTCCCCCTTTTTTTATCGAATACACCCAAATGGTCCTCTGGCCAAACCATCCCCTGCAATTTGACCCATACCGGCCGCTACATTTTGACACTGACAATTTCCATTACCTGATACCAGTTAAAAATAATATTTGCAAACATCTCCTCTGCGTTATTTTAGTTATTACCTAACATAAAATTCTGTATTTCTTCACAAATATTATTTGTTTACACTCTATCGAAAATGGTCTCCAGTATATTGCAACCAGACACTCTATTTGCTGTTAGTTCCTAAATTACAGTAAGTAACTTTGAAGAAGTTTCTTGGTGTGTTCAAAAGGTGTTATCAATCCTTTGTCATCTTTATAATACTGTTGGTAATAACCCTTTACCTAACATGAAAAGCAGACGACACTTGCAAACAAAATTCTTGAATAACTAATTCATTTCATTTTTTGTCTCAAAAACATAGGTCATGACTCCTCATTGGAATGAGCTCGACGAGCTCATTCCAAAGAAGGGTCATAACCTATGTTTTTGAGACAAAAAATGAAAATATAATGAAATTTAATTGGAAAATGTTTTAGAATAGCTCTGGTCGGTTTTGGCCGTTACGTTGGGTAAAGGCAGGGACCGACCTGGGCATGCGCCAATGCATATTTGGTTCTGAAACATCAGGACCTGGCTCTTAAATCTCAGAAATAGGCTTCTCAGTTGACGCGTAACTTCTCAGATCATATTTTGATATTCTTTCGATGGATAATCGAGAGAGACACTCTTGCATGTATAAAAAATATGATTATCATTTATCATTGCTGTAGAGTGCTTAAGTTAATACTTCAAGTCTTAATTACCAAGCATTAACCTTCACTGTGGTTTCTGATCAAGTCTTGGCTGCCTAAATAGGCAGCCAAGACTTGATCAGAAACCACAGTGAAGGTTAATGTTTGCTATAGTGTACTAAATGAAAATGATGAGCGCTATTACATACTTGCAGTGTGTGTTACAAACAGCAGTGTGACTCCGTAAATTGAAATCTGGTGCATGAATTGAAAAAATAGGCCCCGAGGCGAGAGCCTATTTTAAATAGTCCTGATCAGTCCCTGTAAAGGGTTAAGGGATCCTTTGTGTGTTTGCATAGTTTTGCTTTGATACAGTCCATTTATTGTTTCCAGGTTAACGATCACAAAGATGAGCATTAATGGATGGTTTGAAAAGAGAAAAATGACTTATTTTAAATATTTTATTTTAAATAAAACTACGGTAACAATACTAATAGCATGTAATTATAGCACAAAACAATAGCTCGAAACATGAGAGATAAACATATAAAATGAGATGCTGAAAAAGGAAATCATTAAGAGGAGCGGGATAAATATAATGAACAAAACCCATGTGCCATTTGATCACTATGTTTTCTAGTATTGACTATATTTTCTGACACAACACCCATTAGAGCTGTAGGTTAACCGAAACCAAACCGAGGTTTTTAGTTTTTTTAAAAAACCGAAACCGAAACCGTCGACATCCCGTAATCTAAGGTTTTTCGTTTTTTATTAAATACTCTCTTGCTGCAGAAATTTACAGAATGTAGCCATTCCAGAGTAGTGAGAGTACCCAGACACTGCCAATGGCAGTGTCTGGGTACTCTCACTACTCTGGGAAGGCTACATTCTGTGAATTTCCACCATTTCAGTTTAGTTGTGTTTGCAGCTTTCCTCAAGTTGCGTGTAGGTGTCAGACCTCGAAAAATGGCCAAGCACAATAAAAGTTCTGTATATTTAGGTAATTATTATATTGGCCTTCCTGATTCTTCATGTATTATAGCTTATTTCGGGCATTCATTGAGTTTCACTCAATTTCACTACCATTCAGTTATGACTCCGGAGATAAGAATGAGTTTTATTGAATTTTACTTGGCCTCATAAACAAACCGAAAACCGAACCGAACCGAGTTTTTACTCCACCTGAAAAACCAAAACCGAACAAGAAATTTAAAAACCTACAGCTCTAACACCCATGACAATATGCTTCCCTGGCATACTATCAGGAAATATGACACACCAATGACATCATCATTGGTTATACATTAAATTACTCTCTTATATGTTAATTTATATCTTATGTTGCATAATGCTGATAATAATATTACCGTATTTACTCTATGTATTGGGACACTCTATGATTTGGGACACACATTTTTTCCAGAAAACTATATTTTTTTTATGCTCCAAAGTTTGGGACATTCAGGAGATTTGTTTCCAGTTAACCCGTCGCTAGTAGCAGACGACACTCATAAAAAAAATTCTTGAGTAACTAAAAATTTTCATTTTTTGCTTCCAAAACATAGCTTATGATCCCTCATTGGAACGTGCGCAATGCGCGTGTTCCAATGAGGGATCATAAGCTATGTTTTGGAAGCAAAAAATGAAAATATAAAAAATTGAACGGCGATTTTCGTATATAGTGATGGAAAACGAATCACACACAACTTTATTCAGCATCAAATCAAGACCAGGCTGTGTTCTTTCCCCATTTTCTAAGAATTGGGACACCTGTGAAAATAATTATTTTTAGCTGTCCCAATACATAGAGTAAATACGGTAAAAGGGTTCAGACCTCAGGGGTACATAATATTATTGCCTACAGGTTAATAGACTATCCTAATTTTATAACTGTTGTTTTGGCAGAGCATTTTCTTTTTATTTGTCTGTTGTTTTTTTTTTCCTGTATGCTGTGGAACTATTACCATTCTTGTCCCATGGGTTCTTTGTATGATTTTTTCCCTAGCTGGCTTGATTTGTTTGGGAAATTTCTCTTAGCTCTTATTTCACTCAATTTTGAATTCCAAATTTCGTGATGCACTTCAAACTTTCTATACGCTTGTTGTAATATATAGTTACCGAATTTAAATAAACTTCTCTCTAATTCCGGATATTCACTCTCAATAACTCTGTATATCGTCATTATCAATTGAGTAAATTCAACAAACATTGTGATTAAGTAGGATCTATTCAGCTTTGATCATCACCCTAAACACCATTCATAAAATCAACTTTGGGTGATTCTTAACATGAAACACTTTCATATATAGAGCTGAAACAGTTAAGGAGTTTTCTTCATCAATTAAATACGTGGATTAACCTTGGTTAACCGATTAATCACTTGTCCAAATAGATATCTGAATAACTACCATACTGTTGATGATTGACAGCATGAACCCTTTACCCAACGTAACAAACAAAACCGACTAGGCCTATATACAAAAATCTCCATTCAAATTTATTATGTTTTCAATTTTTGTCTCCAAAATATAGCTTTTGACCCCTCATTGGAACTAGCTTGTTGAGCTTGTTCCAATGAGGGGTCATAAGCTATGTTTTTGAGACAAAAATTGAAAATTTTTAGTAATTCATGAATTTATTTTGCAAGTATCGTCTGCTACCCGCAATGGGTAAAGGATTACCACTGATACAGTATGATGATCATGCAAGTAAACAAGTATGTCACCAAGTAACTTGCATGCTTTACCTTGTCTCATATAATTGATGTGAGTCAGTTTGACAATGTTTGCCTATTTTGGAGCAAGTTTGTTCCTTTGTTAACACATCTAATACAGTTGTTCATAAATAACGGTTAAATGATCAATTACTTTTTGGATCGATCAAGATGTTGATCATTGATTAATCGATTAATCAGTTTACCGTTTCAGCTCTATTCATATATTTATCAAATTAAAAAAAAATTAATGGATGCAATCAATAAATAAACAGCTGCGCCATGAACGCATGATACGCCCATTATTAATTACAAGAGGGAACCACACAATATGAGTATACATGTGTACTTGTCAGGTTACATATACTTGCCACCAAAAAATCATGAAAATTGCTCAAAGTCCAACATATGGAAAATTGCCTATATTTTGATGAATAAAGTCCCATAACTCTGGAATGACAAATCGGACAGCGACCCAAATAAAAAGGGAGATTCCTTCTATCAACATATACTTGCAACCAAAAAATCATGAAAATTGCTCTAAGCATTTTCAAGTTATTGTTCGACATGTGAAAAATAAAGTCCCATAACTCTGGAATGACTAATCGAACGGCGACACTAAACGAAAGGGAGCTTCCTTCCATCAACATATTACTGCCATTCAGGAACTTACCTTACTGCAATTCAGGAATTTAGTGCAAACAGACACGATAAATTTTTTTTGAAAAACAAAACCCCCCACATAACTGACACAACATGTAATTACTATAATTTTTAATGTCACTTTTCAGACCCTGATCATTTTTATTTTAGTTGCGTAAAGATTTCCAACATGTTTTTTTACATTTATTTTATTATCCCCGCAATTTTGAAAAAAAAGCGGGGATATTGTGATGATCTCCGTCTGTCCCATTTGTCTGACATATCCAATACGTCATATCACAAAGAGTATGCCATTCAAAACATTTAAACTATGCTAGGGTGTTCAGGTAGCATCTGTAGAAGTGCATAAAGGTTTCGGTTTTTTTTTTCAGCCCCATTTGGCACCCGTAGTGCCACTTTGTTGTTATTGTAAGAAAATCAGTTTACAGTGGAAGACTCCTAGGGGTTTTAATTCGAAACACTGAAAGTGTGTTAATATGTTCCAGTAGGGTCTCTAGATGTGCATAAAGGTTTTGGATTTTTGATTTGCCCCCATGGGGCACTCGTAGCGCCACTTTTGTCGTTAGAGAATCGGTTTGCGATGAAAGGCTCCTTGGAGTGTTAATTCGAAATGTTAAAATTGTGTTAAGATGTTCCAGTAGGGTCTCTAGATGTGCATAAATGTTTAGGATTTTTGATTCGGCCCGTGGGGCACCCATAGAATCACTTTTGTCGTTAGAGAATCAGTTTGTGGTGAAAGGCTCCTAGGGGTTATAATTCGAAATGTTGAAAGTGTGTTAATATGTTCCAGTAGGGTCTCTAGATGTGCATAGTGGTTTGGGATTTTTTATTCGGGTCTGTTTGGCGCCTGTAACACCACTTTGTTGTTATTGTTAGAAAATCAGTTTACCGTGGAAGGATCCTAGGGGTTTTAATTCAAAACGTTGAAAGTGTGTTAATATGTTCCATTAGGGTCTCCAGATGTGCATAAAGGTTTTGGATTTTTGATTCTGCTCCGTGGGGCACCCGTAGCACCACTTTTGTCATTAGAGAATCGGTTTGTGGCAAAGGGCTCCTAAGAGTATTAATTCAAAACATTGAAAGTTTGTGTTAATATGTTCCAGTAGGGTCTCTAGATATGCATACAAGTTTTGGATTTTTGATTCAGCCCCATCGGACACCCATAACGTCACTTTTGTCATTAGAGAATCGGCTTCTGGCGAAAGACTCCTAGGGATTTTAATTCGAAATGTTGAAAGTGTGTTCATATGTTTCAGTAGGGTCTCTAGATGTGCATAAAATTTTCAGATTGTTTATTCGGCCCTGTGTGGCCGAAAGGTTTGTGGCGAACGAGTACGTAGGTTCTTAATTCAAAACATTGAAAGTGTGCTCATATGTTCCAGTAGGGTCTCTATATGTGCATAAAAGTTTCAGATTTTTGATTCGGACCTGTGTGGCCGAAAGGTTTGTGGTGAAAGGGTCCGAGTCTGAGAGTTCTTAATTTGAAATGTCGAAAGTGTGTTCTTATGTTCCAGTAAGGTCTCTAGATGTGCATAAAAGTTTCAGATTTTTTATTCGGCCCTGTGTGGGACACCCGTAGTGTCACTTGTGTCATTAGAGAATCAGTTTATGGTGGAAGGCTCCTAGGGGTTTCAATTCAAAATGTTGAAAGTGTGTTAACATGTTCTAGTGGGGTCTCTAGATGTGCATAAAGGTTTGGGATTTTTGATTCGGGCCCATTTGGCACCCATTGCACCACTTTGTTGTTATTGTTAGAAAGTTAAAAAATTTATAGTAATTTATATATTTTTTATACTTACCAATGACCCAGACATAGCTGGTGCTAACTCTTAAAATATAGGGCCAAACACAAATTTTGCCCCCCAATCCCCAAAATTTGCATCTAAAACTAAAGAAAACATGTCCTGAAAGGCCCTCCACACTTCGCCCCTACTGCGCATGCGCAGTGTCAAGGACGTTCCGAAATTGGCGCCATTAATCATTCTAATAACCAGTGCCTGGTAAGCGCTATGTACTCAGCGGGGAGGCAAGAGTTCCCAACTCCTGGGAGGGCCATCCCCGTCTGGGTCATTGGTAAGTATAAAAAATATATAAATTACTATAAATTTTTAACATTTTTATACTGTACCAATGACCCAGACATAGCTGAATAGTAAAAAGGCTGGAGGGCCAAGGACATAGAGCAAAATGGAATACGCTCAATAAAATAAAATAGAGTCATCCCCTGTAGGGAAAAAGAAGTAATAGGCCTTACATGTATCTTTCTTATTTATGATAAATTAGAAAGATACAACACCTTCCAAAATTGACCTTCATACATCCATGTACTCTATTAATATCCAATATAATCCTTATACTAATAATTTTTAAAGTAAGCCAATAAATAAAGTAAGTCTAGAGAATAGAGACTCTTATACTCCTAAAAGTGTCTGAGGATTGCATAATCATGTCCGTTGACATATGCAATATTCAAAAGCTATACTTTAAAAACTAAGACTTGAATGAATTTTAAAAACCTAAACTTCTCACTAAACAACCATCCCAATAACAGCTCAGAATTACTAACTCCGGAGGAGGTATCCCCTTGTTTTCATAGTAAAACAGGTGACCCAAGGGAACACCCTCCCCCCCCCCCTTTTTTCTTGCACTGGGTCAAATGGCCCAGAGCGAAGAGGGCAGCTGAACGGAGACACTGCCGAAACAGACAGCCTACCTAGCTATAGTAGCAACTGTTAAGTGAATGACATTCTGAGCAGTAGATAATAGACCTAACAATAGAGGCCTCCAGAAATGGACTCGATATTTCTGAGATAAAATTCATGAATGTGGATGGCTGAGCGCAATGAGCGGCCTTCAAAAATCTATAATAGCGACACTATTAATGTAAGCCCAAGAAGTAGAAGAACTCTTACTTCATGAGCCGAAATCTTAAGCACAACTGCTAAGTCAATGATATACCATAAGCAGTACCGATAGTTAATAGAATCCATTAACAATAAAATGGAGCGTAACGTCCTTCTACTAGACATCAAAGACAGAAGAAGCTTACGCCCTTTGTAATAAACAGATATCTGTTTATAAATACATAAACTGTACCCGGAAAGAGTAAAGGCCTATGCCCATACGAAGACGGAAGGACCTTAAAATAATAGGTTCCGGATAATAGGAGCCTAACTCTTATGCAACAATCCAACCTAAATAGTAACGGAAGTATTGATTCCGAAACTATGAAAGTGAAAATCATCCATCGATAGTGCATGAAACTCACTGACTCTACAGTAAAAGAGAAACCAACAGAATTACTGTCTAAAAGGTCAGAATATGAAAACTACTGTTTCCAGAGGCTCAAATGATTACTTAGCTAAATAAGAACCGAAGTTAAAATCCGTATAGGAATTTAATCTAAAGATTCTAAGTCTATTTATCAAAAAGTTACTAACTGACTTAGATAAAGAGACAAAAGACTCAATTGTAAACTATCGTAGAGTGCATAGGTATGAGGTAACATAAACCTATAACCTAAATAATAACAGGCTGCAGTAGATCTTGTGAAACAAGTATACTAAAAAATAGCAATGAGTAGTATGGAGGGATCAACAATATGAACATAATGATCCCTACACCACGACGGAAGAGCCTCCACTTTAGTCGCATAGAATAGCGAAGAAGAGGATCTCCTATAGTAAGAAATCGCGTCCAAAGCTCGTCCAGTACAGTGCTTACAATGCAATACGGACCACACAACGGAATACATGAAGGTTGCGACCTTGCTGGTTGTGATAAAGATGACACGATTTACCCAGTGAAAAAGATCCTCACATAGAGGAAGATTTCACGTTAAGACCCACAGTAGACAAGAGAGTAAATTACTCATGATCTCTGTGAAGATAGAGATGCTATCAACAGAAATGTATTGTGGTTGTTTATCTTAGCAATACCTTCTAAAACAACAGCGCCGGAGGATACGCGTATCCTATCATTCCGTCCTATAGATCAATAGAGCGTTAACAATATTAGCTCAGAGATCTGGACAAGCCAACACATACATCTGCAATTGATTAGCAAGCTGTGTCATAAATAAATCATCATTGGGCGCTCCCATAGATAGCAAATCTGATTGAATACTTGTTTGTTGAGAGTCCATTCTGACAGCAACAAGCGACCCGTAAGAGAACGGGAGTCCGACAAAACAATCAGACGACCCGGAATATGACGGACCAAAACTAAACTTGGTGTACTATAACCAACAGACGGATTCTTTCCATTAAATTGAATAACGGAAACGAAAGAGTGCCTCCCTGGTTCCAGAGATACGCCACTACTGTCGAATTAAAGGACAGGAATTTGGGCATGCGTTTCTGAATAATGTTCATGCAATGACATAAAGCAAGCCTAAAAAACATTATTCCGCGGAAGAAAACTGATTGCTAAAAGACTGCGGAACCCAAAGACCCTGGCACTTCGAATCCGTAGGGATCAGTATTATATCCCAATCTGTTTGACTGGCAACCGTCATAACAGCCACACTCGGGTCCGGCAACTGCGGCGGCACTCTCTGAGTCAACCACCGAATGTTTGCCCCAGTCTGAATCTCTTGTAACACTAGATAGACAAGAGAACGTGTAAATCGAGCAATTCATGGATTGCCGAAAAGTTGCCGTCGAAGAGGAGCTCCTCCGAGAACGAAGCGACTCTGAGAGAGTTCTTAACCTTACTATCCACGCGTGTGGATGTAGCTAGGGCTGCGTCACGTCTAACTAACTCCAATCAGCCACTGAAGGGCGGAGTTATACGTGAACAAACTACTGCCCTCAAAAGAAATTACATTGAGAATAATATCCCGTAAATCTTTTCTTGAAGACGTAATGATAACGCCTCAGTAAGGCGGATTACGTATAATAAAGCGTCTAAGTTAAGTCTACTATACATAATGTCGTTCCCAACATTGAAATTGGAAAAGACATAAACGGCGAAAAAGAATATATGCAGTCTTTAATCACACCGTCTAGACGCATATGAACTCTCGGTATGCCCTGCTCTGCCAAAATAAACTATTTGTATAAATGATAAAATGGCAGAAATGAGCAACGCGGACAAGAAACTAAACTATCATGCTTAGTAGCAGGCTTGTATATATATATATATATAGCGTCGAAAAATAAAACACATGTTGTAATGACAATATTGGACTGCGTCGGTAAGTCAGGGACAATGTCCCTGAACCGATCGAAAAATCCGAGTCCAATGACGCTATAAGTCTCTTATCCAAGATCGCAGCAATGAAGTCCGAAATAATAATCACTGGAAGATAATGCCAGAAGATATGAAAGGCATCTTCCGATACTACTAAAGGGAAAACTCGAAATCTTTCGAATCCCTTTCGCCATCCTGTCGGACCCTATAAAGCGTTCGGTCGTCCGTACTTGATGCAACCGCGGACCGCACCGACCCAGCGCCGTCGGATAATTCCTGATTCGACCGAGAAACTGTCAATTGCTGGGATGCTGCGAAACAACTGTGCTAACTCGGATAGCACGTCCGTCACTGAGGCCTGAGGAGAAGCGGTCTTACGATGCATTGCCGCTGGAAGCTCCGTGATCGTTACCCCGTGCATACTCGAGGTCACGTAGCCAATGTGCGGTCGTGTGCCCTGCTGTGAGGATGAGGAAGCATTATCGACAGTCTCTCGGACTGTCAATATAACGGAGCGTCCCGACCGACAGACATATGCTCCGAATGTAAAATATCTGAACCACAACATGCGGTCCCCTATGTTGTTGGGCGAGAGAGGGACCTCTCTCGCTCACAGCCCGGACGGACCTGGACAAGCCAGGAACCGGACTAACAGGCTTCCTCCGATCTGTCCTCAATCTGCCGTCACTGGGTGAGTACTAAAGTAATTAAAGTGCTCGCATCACCCAAATCTCCTTCCTAGACTGCAACGGACGAACCCGGCAGCCGAACCATTCGATGAATGTACGCTACACCGGGTGAGCTAGCGAATGTCACTCCGTAGGCGATAGACATATTCCATGAGCACTTATTGCCGCTAACTCTTCATTAACTATGACGACAGAGGCACACTTTTGAAAGACATCTCCATAACTCTTCGAACAAGAAACCAGAAATGCTTGGTTAGCAAGCATAAAATAATAATATATATAGCGTCGTTCAATAATTCGAAAGTTTGTGTGACATTATTGGACTATGTCGGAACTGAGGGACGATGTCCCTGAACCGAACCAAAAATTTCTAAGTCCACCGACGCTATCAGTTTCTTATCCGGCATCGCAGCATTCTGGTCCGACGCAAGAAGCTGTAGAAGACCAAGTCAGATGACATACACAACAGCATATGTTGTTCCGAAAGGGAAAGCTCGAAATCCTCCGAATCCCTTTCGGTATCCCGTCGGACCGGATGAAACTTTCGGACGTCCGTACCCGCTTCCGCGGAGCGTCCCGACCCAGCATCGTCGGATAAAATATATGCGACAGATTCAGTTGATGCTGGGATGCTGCGATAAACTGTGCTATTAAGGAAAGCATGTCCGTTCCCGAGGCCTGTGCAGTAGCGGTCTTACGATGCATTGCCGCCGGAAGCTCCGTGTACGTAGACTCCCGCACACTTCCTATGCGAACGTCCGGAGTCTGCAGGCCTCGTGTCCCTGGCTACCGGACGGTGTGACCTGGTCGCCGAAGAATCCTTGATCGGCGAAGCTGGTAATATATCGGCGGTCACGCAGCCAAGGTGCGGTCGTGTGCGCTGACGAGAAGAGGAAGCCTTAGCAGTCTCAGCGGACTGCCTATACAATGGAGCGTCCCGAGCGACGGACGTATGCTCCGCTTGCGACACATTTTGTACCACAACATCTGGGGCCAGATGTTGTTGAACGAGAGAGGGGCCTCTCTCGCTTGCCGTCCGGATGGACCGGAACGAGCTATGAACCGGACTAAAAGGCTTCCTGCGTTCTCCCTCCGATCCGCCGTCACTGGGTGTGCATTAGGTTAATTTATAGTGCTCGCATCACCCCAAAATTCCTTCTAGACCGCAACGGACGAACCCGGCTGCCGAACCATTCGGTGAATGGACGCTACACCGGGCGAGCTAGCGGACGTCAAAGGCCGTCGAACCTACTAGGGTCCTCTTAGGCAATTGGCGTATTTACATGAGCACTTTTCCGCTAGCCCTTCATTAATTGTGACGACGGAGGCACACTGTTGGAAGACATCACAGATACATCACCCTAATCTTGATCGTCTGAAATAGAAATTGATAAAGTAGAGTGACCCTGCGGGGAAAGGACCAGAGTGTCCAAATCCCCAACAACATACTGTGACATACGCTTCCCATATTGTCATCGAAATCATACGATACAGAACAGGAGTTAATGCGAGTACACTGACCACATATAGAATGATAATAAAGTCAGAGGAAGACTTCCTCTTAAAACAATTGATCAATATCCTTTCAATGTGAAAAGAAAACAAGTCCTGGTACTCGCACTAACCCCTGGCAATCAAAATACAAAATAATAATATGATCCATTAATATAGAAAAAATAATTGAAATCAAAATATTTTGAAAAAATATTTTTTTCAGAACAGCCCAAGTTTCTGAAAAGTAACGTTGAGCCCCAATGGATCCCAAGCCTAAGTGTGGACAAAAATTTTAAAAATATTTTAAACAATTTATTCAACATTTACGAACAATAATAATGTATCTAGTTATGATTAAAATAACATCAAGATATTATTTTTTAGAAATCCCCCCCTCACACAGAGGGCTGTTGTAAATGTAAACAATGAGTGTAAAAACACTAAAATAAGACTCCAGGCACCCAGGCCCGAAATCAGTTACCAAAAATACACTATCTGATGCAAAACAGAGACTTCCAGGGAAGAAACTGCAGAACATCAGATGGTAGATGCAGAACACAACGCCTAACCACCCGTAGGTGAAGACGTAAACATGGGGAAAGAACAGAATTCATTCTGTCATTCAGCTAAAACTCCCAAGAAAATTTAGTAATAATAATTACAAAAACTATGCCAAAAGCATGGGAGAATAGCAAGGGGGAACTTAAAGGACAGGGAGAGAGGAAAACACTTAAAAAACAGTGTAACTAAATAATCAGAATGACAACAAAATGGCTGCTGCCTTGAAAATAGGTAACTTAACATAATTTCATTAAAAAAATTTAAGTTACAGCCCTGATAATATTCTGTCACACATTCTTTTCCTCTCCTCCTTCTCTATCCTCCTTAGAATCACCATTTCACTAATATTTATGTGTCTGGCATCATTTAAACTGAGATTTATAAGCACAAAGATCAGTCAGATGTTAACTGATGAAGGGCCAAACTTAGAATGATTAATGGCGCCAATTTCGGAATGTCCTTGACACTGCACATGCGCAGTAGGGGCGAAGTGTGGAGGGCCTTTCAGGACATGTTTTCTTTAGTTTTAGATGCAAATTTTGGGGATTGGGGGGCAAAATTTGTGTTTGGCCCTATATTTTAAGAGTTAGCACCAGCTATGTCTGGGTCATTGGTACAGTATAAAAATATCAGTTTACAGTGGAAGGCTCTTAGGGGTTTAAATTTGAAACGTTGAAAGTGTGTTAATATGTTCCATTAGGGTCTCTAGATGTGCATAATGGTTTGGGATTTTTTATTTGCCCCCATGGGGCACCCATAGCACCACTTTTGTCATTAGAGAATCAGTTTTGGGCGAAAGGCTCCAATCGGTTTTAATTCGAAACATTGAAAGTAGTGCTGGGGGGATTTCCGGTTTCAGTTTAGGTTTTTGGTCAGAACCAAAATATAGAACCGTCAGTTTGAGAAAAAAACAGCTCCACAGTTCTGACTGGAAGTCACTGAGATTCCTGGAAATCACAATTTTAACTTGAATATGACTATAAAACTTTTAACCAAGGAAGTTTGATACTGAACGTTCTGTTAAAGTTTAATTGTTTTTTACAGATTATAATAAATTAGGTAATGATTTGGTCAGTGCTCAAATTAACTATTTTTCTTTGCGTAGCAAAATGCTACGCATTTCCAAAAAATGAATAGCATTTTGTAAAAATTACATAGCTATTTTTGTATACCAGAGTTATGTTATGCTGTTTTATATTGAATTCTTCTAAGTAGATAGAATAGTTTCATCCATTTCTGGGCATTTCCAAATGATCTGCAACACATGAAACATTTACTATGTTTTTTTAACTGACTTGTACACTGTTATAAATGGCGTATTGGTTGTTTAATAGAGTTCTCAAAATGGAAGTTGGGATTTTTAATTTGATGGGCTTGTAGTTATTTTTAATGGACATTTTATGCAAAATGTTGTAAAAACAGGAAGTATTTAAACCAACAGAGCTCATCTTACATATGAAGTTGCTAATGATGCTTGAAGGAGAGTTGATCGGAGTTATGCCTGGAATGTTCCACAATCAGAAGTAAAGCATCAGTGAACTAGTTTTCAAATTTGTTTGCAAATTTTCATTTACATTTTGCAATACAAGATAATCAACTACAGCCTAATAGGCTGCAGTTGATTATCTTGTATTGCAAAATGCTATACATAATTTAACATTGTGTAGCTTTTTGCAAGTTTTGCATAGCAAAAAGCGACGCGACACCGCTTATTTTGAGCCCTGGATTTGGTTTGCCTTATAAATGATAGGATTATGAGTGAGTAGAGTCTACTATTATCTCAAGTGAATCTTTATTCAAGGTAACAAATGCATACAAGGAGCATTTATATTGAAAATTGCAGCCATCTTATACTGTACTAAAGCCTATGAATGAAAACTGAAAAACCGACCCTAAACCGTTTTTTTAAAAAAACAAAAAAAACAAACCGAAACCGATCTTCAAAATGAACTCCCCCCCCCCCCCCCCCCCCCCAGCACTAATTAAAAGTGTGTTAATATGTTCCAGTAAGGTCTCTAGATGTGCATAAAGGTTTTTTTCGGTCCTGTGGGGCACCCGTAGCACACTTTTGTCATTAGAGAATCGGTTTGTGGCGAAAGGCTCCTAGATGTTTTAATTCAATCCATTGAAAGTGTGTTGATATGTTCCAGTACTGTTTCTAGATGTGCATAAAGGTTTTGGATTTTTTATTCAGCCCCATGGGGCACCCATAGCACCACTTTTGTCATTAGAGAAGCGGTTTGTGGCAAAAAAACTCCTAGGGGTTTTAATTCGAAATGTTGAAAGTGTGTTCCTATATTCCAGTGGGATGTCTAGATGTGCATAAAGGTTTTGGATTTTCAATTCGGACCCAAGTGGTGCCTGTAGTGCCACTTTTGTCGTTAGAAAATTGGTTGTCTGGCAAAAGCTCCTAGGTTTTAAAATTTGAAACGTTGAAAGTGTGTTCATATATACTGGTAGGATCTCTAGATGTGCATAAAGGTTTCGGAATTTTGATTTGGCCCTGTGTGGCACTTGTAGCGCCACTTTTGTTGATAAGAGAATCGGTTTCCAGCAAAAGGCTCCTTGGGGGTTTTAATTCAAAATGCTGAAAATTCATATATTCAGGTAGGGTCTCTAGATGTGCATAAAGGTTTAGGATTTTTGCTTCAGCCCTATGTGGCTCCCACAGCACCTCTTTTGTCATTAGAGTATCGGTTTCTGGTTAAAGGCTCCTAGGGGTTTTAATTCGAAATGTTTAAAGTGTGTTTATATGTTCCAGTAGGGTCTCCAGATGTGCACAAAGGTTTCAGACTTTTTATTCCCCCCCACCCCCCAGGGCACCCATAGCGCCATTCTTGTCATTAGAGAATCAGTTTCTTTTAAAGTCTCCTAGGGGTTTTAACTCAAAATGTTTAAAGTGTGCTCATACACTCCAGTAGGATGCCTCGATGTGCATAAAGGTTTTGGATTTTGGATTCAGTGCCAGTTTTGTTGTTAGAGAATCTGTTGCGATTGAAAGCTCCTAGGGATTTTAATTCGAAATGCTGAAAGTGTGTTCATATGTTCAGGTAGGGTCTCTAAATGTGCATAAAGGTTCCAGATTTTGTTTCGACCTTTTGTGGCCCCCATAGCGAAACTTTTGTCATTAGAGAATCAGTTTCTGGCAAAAAGCTCCTAGGAGTTTTAAATCAAAATGCTTAAAGAGTGTTCATATGTTCATGCAGGGTCTCTAGATGTGCATAAAGCCTTCATTAAAGGTTTTGAATTTTTTATCCAGCCCCCATATGGCTCCTGACATGACACTTTTGTAGTTAGACAATCGGTTGGTGGAAAAAGGCTCCAAAGGGGGTTAATTCAAAACATTGAAAGTGTATTCATATGTTCAGGTAGGGTCTGTTGATGTGCATAAAGGTTTCAAATTTTATATAATACCTTTTCATTTCTGTCTCCATCAAGCATTATGATTAATCAGTTATCAAGAAGAATGCAAATGCGGGGATATACTATAGTGTGCTTTGAATACAAATGACACAATCTAGTTTATTTATTTAAGGTGCTATATAAGTATTATTTATTTATTTATTGGTGTTTAAGGTCACATACTTATGCACAATGGCTAATCGTGACCGTGACAGTTTTACGGGTGGAGGAAGCCGGAGTACCCGGAGAGAACCACCGAGCAACGACGAGCAGCAGTCAGCTCTCCAACATCGTAACCCTGAACTCTGCACCGCAGCACAGGCAGGGTTAGATTGGTTGAAGACATGCGCACCATCGACGTGCAGTACGCCTCAGTACACAGCGTCATCGTGCCCCCATGTAGGCAATCAGGGTGAAGTGTCTTGCCCAAGGACACAACGCGGTTGCCGCAGGTGGGATTGCTATATAAGTAAGGGAAATTTGTTCACTTCCATAAATTCAAATTAAATATACACAAATTATACAGCAAAATGAAGGTTGGGATGCATAGAATACGAAAATGATATGAAATCAACTCATAGAGTTGACAGCAGGCATCAATGGTTCCTGGAAGTCTGCAACCGTATTCGTACCAGAACTGATAATAAAATAATATTCCCGGAGAAAAACTTGTGGCCAAACTGTAGTTCGGAAATGTTATTTTATTATGAGTTCTGGTACGAATATGGTGAAAAGTCACTTCAACTCTGGGTGTTGATTACATATATTTTCCATGTTCTATACCTTCCAACCTTCATTTTGATGTATAATTTGAGCATATTTAATTTGAATTTATGGAATATCAGAGGTGGAAATTACAAAAGTGAACACATTTCCCTTACTTATGTAGCAATTTATTAGCATCACTCATTAGCACCTTAAAATAAAATGAATAAACAATTTGTGTTCTGTTATTTTTGCTCTTTTATCGGTATCCAGTAACTTTGCCCCACAGTAATTTCAACCCAAATCGGTAATTTCGACCCATAAAAGTAGTTTCGACCCATAAAAGTAATTTCGACCCAATTTCAGTAACTTCGACCCACTATTTTACCAGACTCAGACGCCCTTCTACTGACCACCTTGCCGATTGCTAATTTCGACCCAAAGTAATTTCAACCAACTTCAGTAAATTCAATCACTATTTTTCCAGACTGTTTCCATAAATATAAAGGTTTATTCAAGTAATGATCAGCTTTGTTAGTCTCGTCTTTTAATGATGCATATTTTGTAAATGCCGTTCTTCTTTTATTACGAAATTGTTGTGGTAAGTATTTACACAATATTAGTACAATTAAAGGTTTATTCCCAACAAGACGAATCCCAAGACGACTGTCAAAATTGGTCATCCCAACAAGACCAATCTCAACAAGATGAATTTAAGGAAAATGAATGTATAGCCCATTTATTTGAGGTTCTGGGCAAAACTGTATACGAAAAGGGAACTTTGAAGTGGAAGTTTATTTCTGGGGAAAAAAATTATGTATTTGAGCTACTTTATTTATTATAAACCTGGTCGGAAACGCAATAAAATCACACTAGAGTAACAAAACATAAAGGAGTTTACATCTTGTGCCATATGATATGATTATTTAACTTGTTTCCCATTTACGCGGTATTTATGCTTTATAAGGGGATGCGGTGGCACCGTGGTAACCGGTTCTCGTCAGATCACCGAAGTTAAGCAACCTTGAGCGTGGTTAGTAGTTGGATGGGTGACCATTTCAGCGACTGATTCGCACTCCCGCGTTGTGTCCTTGGGCAAGGCACTTAACCTCGCTTGCCTACATGGGGGCATGATGGCGCTGTGTACTAAAGCGTACTGCACGTCGAAGGTGCGCATGTCTTCAACCAATCTAACCCTGCCTGTGCCACGGTGCAGAGTTCAGAGTTACGATGTTGGAGAGCTGACAGCTGCTCGTCGTTGCTCGGTGGTTCTCTCTGGGTACTCCAGCTTCCTCCACCCATAAAACTGTCACCGACATGATATGACCCTGGCTGTTAATGTGTCGTTAAACCCTAATAAAATTTTTTTTTTTTAAATTAAGCTTTATAAAATTGTTATGAAAATTTTCAGTCAATCAACTCTAGGGTGTGGGAAGATTCGTATAATAATATAATAACACTATATATCGCCGGGTTAAGTGATGTCCGATTGAAATGCACTAAGATGGCAGCCAGGATTCAGGAATATTGGGACATGTATATGGATGACCCGCCACGTCTCTCAACTGCTGCGTTTCTGAGAAAGTGTTCTGCTGATTTTGTTGAGAAGAAGAAGCTGTCAGAACCACGTCGTGAGGTTCGATCGCAGAATTAGGTATTGGTGTGTTACTTTATCTGGTGGTATTATGTTTGGGATGGAAATATAAGGGGGCATAACATGTGCTAGATATATCGTCCCCTAAGTTCCAATGTGTTCTATGTGCCTACTGGCACATAGAACACATTGGAACTCAGGGGACGATATGTTATTAAATAGTGACACCATCGGTGCTATATATGTGCTATATATGCGTGTTACTAGTTTGCTGTTTAACCTTTTACCCAACACAGCTTTTGATAAAAAATATTAAATTTCCAATTTCCAATAAAACCATACAAACATGGATATTCATTCAAAACTTATTCATTTTTGACTATATTGTTATCGTGACTGTTTCATTATACATTTATTTGTTAATCGGTGTGTATTGTATGTGTTAAGATGTACGTTTTGTATGTATGTTCTGTGCTATGCTGTTATATGTTACTATACCGGTACCAATAAACATTGATAGATTTATTTCGGTATTCTCTTTTTTACCCCAATTTGCCATCACCCTGTGTCCCATCACCGAGTTATATCTCGCCCACACGCTTCTATTTCAATTCCAGTTGAAACAAAGAAACACAACCAAATCAGAAATTAGAAATATTCTCCGTTCTGGTGCGGTTTTCTCTGTCAATAATATATCCCGGCCCTAATCCCGACTCAATCAATTAATGAAACCCACACCGAATCAGATATTAGGGATATTCTCTGCATTGGTATGGTACAAGCAATTATCACCTTGGTCACTGCATGTCATACTATTACCTTCTGATGGCGAGTTGGCCCGGTGGAGACTTTGCCCAGGTGCTCGGTGGCAACTTGGCCCATTCCCTCTCGACCCTCTCTGACAGTAAAGTGAAAAGTTTTCTTTCATGTCTGTGCGTGTTAAAGGAGGAAATGTGTGTGAGTAGTTAGCAGGAGAGAATGTATTGGTGGAACGTCTGATCTTTGCCATTGTAGTGCCGGTACTGTCTATTGCTGATGCAGTCCAGTATCATAAATTGGAAGTTTTGTCCAGCTGTGTGTTGACATAGTGGAGGTATTACTGAGTGGATCGACCCATACAGACCACCGACCTATCGAAAATTTACCCATCCAGATCGAACTGAATTTTAAAAAATTCAATTTCAAGTACCACAAAACTCAAGTCACTGATATTTTATCGCCTGCTCCCTACAAACATTCGACTTTTAGTCCCCCCCCCCCCCCTCATCATTTCTTACCCTTCCTCTGGAGTGGACCAGCATAGCTAGGAGGCCCAGCGAAGGCGTCAAGGTGTCCTTCATTTGAAGTGTGAGGAAATCCATCACACAGCTAATTAAGGTCTCGTCACTCTGAAGTCAGAGGTCTGAATGATGGCGGGCAATGGTTAAAAAAATGGTGTGCTATTGAGAACATCGGAAGGCTTATAAGCTCTTTGATTATGTTTCCGAAAGCTAATCCCATTTAGGCAATTGTCTCATTAAAGGGTTGTTGCCACTGCGGTCAGCGAGAGGGCTCTTGAGTTGGGGAAAATAGTGGGTCGAGGTTACCGAAATTGGGTCGAAATTACTTTTTGGGCCGAAATTACCGATTTGGGTCGAAGTTACTTTGGGTCGAAATTACAGTGGATCGAGATTACTGGCATTCCTTTTATCCAATGCCAATGGAATCACTGTGCTGTTTTTTGATAAATGGAGTCGGGGGTTTGTCGTCCAACAGGGGTTAATTCCATATTACTTATTTGCTCTCTCTGTGGTGGTTGTCTCCACCAGTGATTAGAGTGTCAGGTAGCACGAGATCTAGTAATGGTTGATTGAATTGTTGTCAAGTTTCACTGAGGGAAATGCACACACCAGCGATTTCCTGAATCGATACAAGATTTCAGAGGTTGCATGATTTTTTCGTGTTGTGTATGAATTGAAGTGGGTGATCTGGACCGTCGAAAAAGTCAGTTCGAGATAGGATTTCACTGGGGTAGGTTGTTTAGCTTTTCTCTGGAAGGTTTGGGAAGAGCCAGCTGGTCATGAGTTTAAATAGTAATTCCTTGGAGTTCCGGAATGAGAAACTAAACACCGAATTCTCTGTGCCATTGGTGAGACTGGGATAGTTATTTAGGAATTTATTTGGTATTCTTTTTTCTCCGTTTGTCGGATCAATGGAATCAGAGTTAAGTAAGTTTTAGAGTAGTTTTTTTTCTCTGGAACTCCGGGAATATTTTTTTTGAAGAATTTCGCCTTCGACAAACTTTTGTCGAGTGTGAGTTCTTCTTGTTGGGTAGTCACCGAGTGTGCGGGGTGTCAGAGATGGCAGCGCGGAGGTGACTCCTTAGTTATATGTGGAAGACTTCACACTCGACGAACTTTGGTTCTTCGAGGGTGAAAGCTTCTTACTTGATTGAGGCCTGATTATTGATATTTGGTATGACACCTATGGAGGAGCAGCGGTAACTCCTCATTTATATTGGAAGACTTCACACTCGACGAACTTTGGTTCTTCGAGGGTGAAAGCTTCTTACTTGATTGAGGCCTGATTATTGATATTTGGTATGACACCTATGGAGGAGCAGAGGTGACTCCTTATTTATATGTGGAAGACTTCACACTCGACGAACTCTGGTTCTTCGAGGGTGAAAGCTTCTTACTTGATTGAGGCCTGATTATTAATATTTGGTATGACACCTATGGAGGAGCAGCGGTAACTCCTCTTTTATATTGGAAGACTTCACACTCGACGAACTCTGGTTCTTCGAGGGTGAAAGCTTCTTACTTGATTGAGGCCTGATTATTAATATTTGGTATGACACCTATGGAGGAGCAGCGGTAACTCCTCTTTTATATTGGAAGACTTCACACTCGACGAACTCTGGTTCTTCGAGGGTGAAAGCTTCTTACTTGATTGAGGCCTGATTATTGATATTTGGTATGACACCTATGGAGGAGCAGCGGTAACTCCTCATTTATATTGGAAGACTTCACACTCGACGAACTTTGGTTCTTCGAGGGTGAAAGCTTCTTACTTGATTGAGGCCTGATTATTGATATTTGGTATGACACCTATGGAGGAGCAGAGGTGACTCCTTATTTATATGTGGAAGACTTCACACTCGACGAACTCTGGTTCTTCGAGGGTGAAAGCTTCTTACTTGATTGAGGCCTGATTATTGATATTTGGTATGACACCTATGGAGGAGCAGAGGTGACTCCTTATTTATATGTGGAAGACTTCACACTCGACGAACTTTGGCTCTTCGAGGGTGAAAGCTTCTTACCTGTGTAGTCCTGACCATTACTATTGGGAGATGACATCTATGGAGGAATGTAGGTGATTCCTCATTCATATTTGGAAGACTTCACACTCGACGAACTCTGGTTCTTCGAGGGTGAAAGCTTCTTACTTGATTGAGGCCTGATTATTGATATTTGGTATGACACCTATGGAGGAGCAGCGGTAACTCCTCATTTATATTGGAAGACTTCACACTCGACGAACTTTGGTTCTTCGAGGGTGAAAGCTTCTTACTTGATTGAGGCCTGATTATTGATATTTGGTATGACACCTATGGAGGAGCAGAGGTGACTCCTTATTTATATGTGGAAGACTTCACACTCGACGAACTTTGGCTCTTCGAGGGTGAAAGCTTCTTACCTGTGTAGTCCTGACCATTACTATTGGGAGATGACATCTATGGAGGAATGTAGGTGATTCCTCATTTATATTTGGAAGACTTCACACTCGACGAACTCTGGTTCTTCGAGGGTGGAAGCTTCTTATGACAGTTCCCTTTGGTCATTGGTACGTCCTCTATGGGAGAATAGTAGTCTCCTAATATTATATTAGAAAATCTGGGTGGCCTGGACATAATAAAAAGGGCCTTGTTTATCGGATTCTTGATATTTTTTTTTCTCTAGCCTCCGAATTTCAGCCCAATTTAAGATAGTGAAACAAACGCTTTTTGGATATGTAATAATGTTTAATTTCATTCAATAAATTATACCATAACATTTCTTAGTGTTGAATTATTGTTACCTTGCTACATCTTGATGGTTTGTAGTTTTTAATTTCAGTCTAAAGGTGGGTCATCTACCCGAGAACTTTATGTGGGGCTCCGACCTACCCATTATAACTGCGATCCCTTTTCCTTATTTTAAAGCCCGGTCGGAAACGCAAATGTTAAATATCTCTTATAAAATAGTTCGACCATCTGGGGTGATGTGGTTTTAGAAACCGCACCGCCTCGGCTGATCGAACTGTTTTTGGGAGGGAGAAATTGAATCTAGACTCGTGTTGGGTTGGGGATAGTGGATTCGTCACAGTTATTGGCGTCGCCGACAGGATATTTTATGATACCATAAGACTGATGTATAGAAATTTAATACAGGTAAATTGTTTAGTATTGGTTCAAATTTAATATGGCTACGGGAATTTCGGAAGGGCTGGATGAATACTTGGGGGCATCTAAAAAGTTAACTGATTTGGCTATAAATCCAGATATTAGCACACCAAGGAGATACCCCATGGCTGAGGCTCTAGATTTTTTTCAAGAAACACCAGAGGCCACTCCTACGTCTTTTAATGAAAATGTAGAAATTCAAGTGAGTGAAATTCCAAAACATAATGGTTTGGACAATGGAATTCATAAACAGGTAGGAAGTTCTGCGCGTGAATTTTGTAGAAGAAGAGCTTCGGGTGCCATTCCTAAGAAAGTTAAAACTCCTCTTGCGAGGGTCAGCTATCAAGATAAGGGTGATCGGGCGTTAGTGGCACCGGGTGCGGACCTTCCTGCTCTTAAGGAACGTCCATCCAAAAGTGGTGAACAATATAACGGGCCCAGAAAACCGGTGGTTACACCAGAAACATTTAATGGGTCCACCAATGTGGTTGATTGGGTGACGCATTTTGAAAAATGTGTAGAAATCAATGAATGGTCAGAGGTGGTGGCTTGTAGATTTTTGGTAGTTTCATTAAGAGGGGCCGCATTGCAATTTTACGAAGATCTAGATAGTAATGATAAGATTGGCCTAAAACAAATATTAAAAAGTTTGATAGATCGATTTGATCCCTTTAGAGGTACGGCAATTTATAGGTCACAATTGCGTTCAAGAAGGCGAACCGCTCGAGAAACACTCCCCGAGCTGGCTAGTAGTATACGTAGATTTGTAAAGAAAGCTTACCCTTCAGCCCCATCCATTTTAAGGGACGATTTGGCAAAAGAAGCTTTTGTTGAAGCCATAACGGATAAAGACGTTCGGATGCAGGTGTTGCGTGGAAAACCCGAGACGTTGGATGCCGCGGTTCGTTTGGCATTAGAGGAAGAATCATATAGGAGAGTGGAAGTTGCTTCCACTGTCCAACCTTCTGACAACGAAGCTGTTAATTCCGAGCAATTGGAATTATTAACTCAGACGCTGACTGATCTGCGGTTTCAGATTGATGATTTGCGCAAAGAACAAAGGGAAATGAGACGCGAATTTTTAGAACAATTGGGGAAGGAGGATGGAATTGACAAAATAGCGGAAATACAAAATACTCGGGAAGATTTTTCTCGTGGACGTGGTCGAGGAAATGTTCGTCGGAATTATGGGGGTCGAAGAGGTGGAAGGTGGAATAATAGGCAAGGTTTAAAAGAATAAGAGCTGGGGTTGGGGTCAAACCTCAGCTCCAACAGAATGGGGCCCACCCTGAGAAAAAGATTGGTCATTTTTTTTTCTTCCCTTAACCATTTGTGACAAAGAGGTAAAATTTTTGCTGGACACTGGATCAGCCATTAGCATATTAAGTACTAAGGTATTGGAAGAGGTATTTGGAAAGGATTCTTCAGAATTACAAGCAGCTCCTAGAGAGGTTTGTGGAGCTAGCGGACAACCCTTGCAGGTGCCAGGAGTTATCAACCTTCCCATTAATATAGGTAATAATAGTTTTGATCAAGAGTTTTATGTTGCCGAGTTATCATTTGAGGGAATATTGGGGGTTGATCTGATGACTGCCCTAGACTTAGACATTTATCTGGGGAGGAATTGTGTTAAATTAGCAGGAAAAGAAATTCCCCTAAATTTTGGCAATAACAACGATAGTAATGAGGTCATGCTTATTGAAAATGTAACTATACCTCCATCTTCCGAGATTATAATTAATGGTAAGGTAAGTAATGTTTCTCTTTTAGAGGGAATTTGTGAGGTAGATCAAAAATTTTCAGAAAAACATAATGGGATTATGGTTGGGCGAAGTTTTGTGGGTACTTCAAATGGAGATGTTGTGCCAATGAGGTTAGTAAATACCACCGGGGTACCCCAGTCCTTGAAAAAAGGTGAAACAGTGGCAGTATTCCAGCAAGGGGAGGTTCTGGGAAATAGTGTAATTCAAGAAAATGTAAAACAAGAAAATGTTGATAAGTATTCTCTCCAGCAAACAATTGATGAAACTGTTTTGACTACGGATCAGGTATTTCAAGTTAAAATGCTTCTTGATAGAAATGAGTCGGTTTTTATCCGCCATGATAAAGATTTAGGTCGAACAAGTATTATAAAACATGATATTGACACGGGTAAACATCCACCCATAAAACAAAGAGCCTATAGAATTCCTGTACATAAGCGACAGGAAGTTGATAGGCAGTTACAAGAAATGTTAGAACAGGGGATAATACAACCCTCGGATAGTCCGTGGGCGGCCCCCATTGTCCTGGTTAAAAAAAAAGACGGTAGCCTACGCTTTTGTGTAGACTATCGTAAGTTAAATGCTGTAACTCGGAAGGATGCATATCCCTTGCCACGCATTGATGACAGCCTTGAAGGAATGCAGGGGGCCAGTTGGTTCTCTACATTAGATTTGGCTTCAGGGTATTGGCAGGTGGAGATGGCTTCCTCAGCTCAAGAAAAAACTGCCTTTAGTACAGGTAAAGGGCTTTATGAGTTCAAGGTACTCCCTTTCGGGCTTTCTGGGGCTCCCCATTCCTTTCAGAGGCTTATGGAGCTCGTTTTGAAGGGCCTTCATTGGAAGACCTGTCTGATATATCTGGATGACATAATTATTTATGCTAAAACTTTCCAAGAACATGTAGAAAGGTTGGAAGAGGTGTTCACAAAAATTAAGGAAGCTGGTTTGAAACTCAAGCCTTCTAAATGTGCTCTTTTTAGAAAACAGGTATCTTTTTTGGGCCATATCATGTCCTCAGAGGGGATACGGGCTGACCCAGAAAAGATAGCTAGGATTAAGGATTGGCCGATTCCAAGATGTGTCAGAGATATACGCAGTTTTGTCGGTTTGTGTTCTTATTACAGAAAATTTATTTTGAACTTCTCAGATTTGGCTGGTCCCCTGTTGGAATTAACTAGAAGGAATGTAAAATTTGAGTGGAATAAGGCTAGAAAAGAATCTTTTGAAATTTTAAAGAATAAACTATGTGAGAGTCCAATCTTGGGATTTCCAAATTTTGAGCAAGAGTTTATTTTGGACACAGATGCGAGTGATCAGGCTAGTGGGGCTGTGTTGTCTCAGTTAGTTAACGGACAGGAGAAGGTAATTGCATATTTTAGTAAAGTGCATTCTCCTCCAGAACGTAATTATAGTGTCACTCGGAAAGAGCTATTGGCAGTTATTAAAAGCATTAAAAATTTTCGCCATTATTTGATAGGAAAACACTTTACTCTGCGCACCGATCATGGATCTTTGAGGTGGTTGTTTAATTTTAAAGAACCAACGGGGCAAGTGGCTCGTTGGCTGGAATATTGAGTGGATTTGACTTTTCTATCATCCATCGTAGAGGAGAGCAACATAAGAATGCCGACGCCTTGAGTAGGATATCTTTGGAGACTAATGCTATTGATTTGTCTCCAGGAGGTGTAATTTCGGTTGATGATCAGATGAGTGATCCAATATTAAAGAAATTGTTTGAAAATAAAACAAATGATTCTAAGCCGTCGGCTGAGCAAATGAAGGGTGAAGAATTAATATTTAAAAAATATGTAGCCCAATGGGAACAAATTGTTGTTAGGCAAGGTATGCTTTATCGAGAATGGTTGGAATTTGGAAAGGAAAATAAATTTTTGTGGATTGTTCCTGGGAAACTAAAACCTGAAATTTTAAAACATTGCCATGATTCCGTGGTGGGAGGCCATTTAGGTATGATGAAAACCTATTTGAAAATTAGGCAAAGATTTTTTTGGATTGGTCTAAAGAAGGATGTAGAACAGTGGGTGCAGACTTGTGAGGTGTGTCAACGTCGGAAAAGTCCCAACAAAGCGTTAAAGGCCCCCCTGGTTACCGACCGTGTTTCGGAACCGATGGAGAGGGTTGCACTTGATGTATTGGGTCCCCTACCGGAATCTGTGAGTGGAAACATTTACATTCTGGTTGTTTCTGACTATTTCTCTAAATGGACTGAAGCCTATGCCATGCCTAATCAGCGTGCAAGTACAATTGGAGAAATATTGGTTAAAGAGTGGATATCCCGTTTTGGTATGCCTAAGTTTATCCATTCTGATCAAGGGGCCAACTTTGAGTCTGAATTGTTTTTGGGAATCTGTAAATATTTTGAGATTTCCAAGACAAGAACATCTCCATATCACCCTCAGTCTGATGGCCAGGTTGAGCGCTTCAACAGAACATTGATAGCTATGCTAGCATGTTTTGTTGAAGATAATCATAACGACTGGGAATACTATCTACCTTTTGTTATGATGGCTTATCGTAGTGCTGTTCATGAGACCACGGGCCTTACTCCAAATATGATCCTTTTTGGGAAAGAAATCCGATTACCTATTGAATTTATGGCTGGTAAAGTTCCTGATAAGGATCTTAGTCGAGTTCAATATGTGATGGATTTGGAAAATAGAATGGCAACCATTTTCCAGTTTGTGAGCAGTAAGTGTGAAACTGCTATTAAACATAGGAAAAGGTTGTACGACCGTAGAGTTCATGGAAGACCTTATGAGGTTGGTGATAAAGTGTGGCTATATATTTCAAAAATAAAGCAAGGTCAAACCCCCAAATTTGCTAAATATTGGTTTGGGCCATTTGTGGTTAAAAAGCGACTCTCTGATGCAAATTATGTTATTTGTAGAGAGCATGGTGGTCGGCTGCAGGTGGTCCACTTTAATAGATTAAAAAAATGTTTTGAACGACCTAATATGGGAACAAGTGTAGATAATTCAGGAGATTCTGGTAGGTTACCTTTTTCGGAACTCATTGATCGGGAGGAAGATTCTGACCAGTCGGCTCAGGGCAGTTCCAGCAACTTAAACAATCCTGCCCCTAGCGGAGATCCTGTCACCCACCGGGGGCGAAGGGTCCGTCGTCCCCGCTGGTTGAACTCAAATGAGTACGATCTGTCTTAAAAAAAAAAAAAAAGATTTGTATTTATTATTCTGGAATGACCCCGGTCTAAATTCGGTGATTTTATGATTTAAGATTTGGCTTAATGAATTCATTTGGCGAGAACTCTAGCTCACGAGCAAAGATAAGATTTGCTAAATTTTTGATGTGGTGCCCAGTGATCATGGGAAAATTGTTAAATTACCCGGAGTGTGCCTTATATGTCGATGCAAGGGTTAAATTATGTCTTCCATTTGGAAGTTGTAATTAATAGGCAAGGAGGAATGGTGCTGGGGATCCAAGGAAGGGTTAATGGGCGGAGACAAAATAAACTGCAAATTCATTTGAATTTGCTGTTCGATTCATTTGGAAACTTTTGAATCAGAATTGTTTAATTTTGACTTTCAAACAGTCATATATAGGACAAGTTGTAGGGTCATTGGACCGGTGGTTATGTCCTATGGTAGTGGATTGGATAAAGTAAAGATTGATAAATGATATAGTATTCTCATGGGTCACATAATGTAGGGAAAGGATGAAAATCAATTGATTCCATGGTTTCCCTTACGGGGTGTCGTAATGGAGGTGTTCCATTAGGAAAAATTGTGTAAACGAACACCCTAACTCAGCGCAATTCTAAAAATGTAAAAAAATTACCTTAGTAATCTCAAAAATACTAGCGCTATTTGTGTTTTGTAAATGTGACCCCTGGGAATTACACTTGGAAATGCTCGTGAGCGGGAGCATTATACGCTAGTGAAATTGAGCCAGTAGAAGAGTGATTCCAAATACGTCGTTTATTTTGGTGTGACTTGCATGGCGCGCATGTGGGATGGGCATTTGGGGTGGGGGTTAGGTATGATTGTGTCTGATGGGTGGTGGTTGATGTTGCTAGGGTAAGAATGGGTTTCGTAAGTAATTTATGATGGCGTCGCCAGTATGTAACTTTTCGTAAGTGATGTGTCCGTGGTAAATATGCAAGACCACCAGAAATTTACGACTTAAAAATTTGGATTGCTTGGAAACCTATTGGTTGCAGTTTGACTGAGTCACAGAAAGATTGTTTTTTTTTTTTTTAATACTGGAGGTCATTCCTTTCATGTAATGTAACTAATAAATTACATAAATTAATTTCAGCTGTTGGAAACAGAAAATTGCGAAATTTTGTATACTGCTGTGGTGTTCCTTTTTTTTGTTTTAGGTTGAGGGAGGTATTTGATGGCGATGAATCCAGATGATACTGATGTTTGTCCATTGACGGTGAAATTATGTATGTGTATCATGGTATTTGATGGCGATGAATCCAGACGATACTGATGTTATCCATTGACATTGAAATTATGTATGTGTATCATGGTATTTGATGGCGATGAATCCAGATGATACTGATGTTTGTCCATTGACGGTGAAATTATGTATGTGTATCATGGTATTTGATGGCGATGAATCCAGACGATACTGGTAGTTGTCCAGTGACAGTGAAATTATGTATGTGTATCATGGTATTTGATGGCGATGAATCCAGACGATACTGATGTTGTCCATTGACATTGAAATTATGTATGTGTATCATGGTATTTGATGGCGATGAATCCAGACGATACTGATGTTGTCCATTGACATTGAAATTATGTATGTGTATCATGGTATTTGATGGCGATGAATCCAGACGATACTGATGTTGTCCATTGACATTGAAATTATGTATGTGTATCATGGTATTTGATGGCGATGAATCCAGACGATACTGGTAGTTGTCCAGTGACAGTGAAATTATGTATGTGTATCATGGTATTTGATGGCGATGAATCCAGACGATACTGATGTTATCCATTGACATTGAAATTATGTATGTGTATCATGGTATTTGATGGCGGTGAATCCAGATGATACTGATGTTTGTCCATTGACGGTGAAATTATGTATGTGTATCATGGTATTTGATGGCGATGAATCCAGACGATACTGGTAGTTGTCCAGTGACAGTGAAATTATGTATGTGTATCATGGTATTTGATGGCGATGAATCCAGACGATACTGATGTTATCCATTGACATTGAAATTATGTATGTGTATCATGGTATTTGATGGCGATGAATCCAGACGATACTGGTAGTTGTCCAGTGACAGTGAAATTATGTATGTGTATCATGGTATTTGATGGCGATGAATCCAGACGATACTGATGTTGTCCATTGACATTGAAATTATGTATGTGTATCATGGTATTTGATGGCGGTGAATCCAGATGATACTGATGTTTGTCCATTGACGGTGAAATTATGTATGTGTATCATGGTATTTGATGGCGATGAGTCCGGGCGGTACTGATGTTGTCCATTGACATTGAAATTATGTATGTGAGTCATGGTATTTAATGGCGATGAATCCAGATGATACTGATATTTGTCCATTGACATTGAAATTATGTGTGTGTATCATGGTATTTGATGGTGATGAAACCAGACGATATTGATGGTTGTCCAGTGACAGTGAAGTTGTGTAGGTGTATCATGGTATTTGATGGTTATGAGTTCAGACGATATTGACAGTTGTCCATTAACATTGACTCTTGAATGTGAATTGGTTCTTGTAAACCTTCCTAATTTAACTTTGCTTTTTAGGATTTAATTTTGACTCCTTAAAATGGAGGGTCTGGTGATTGGACACAGTTTTGTGGCGAGATTGTACGGATTTTTATTATTGTGCCCAGAAGTATGGCATTGTACCATACCGTTTGCCTCCGTGAAATTTGTTGGGATACCTGGGGGAAAGATTAGCCATTTGCAAAATATTAATGTCAGAGGGGCTAGATGGATAGTTCTTCAGATTGGGGGTAATGATATTGATTGCGTTACATTCTCTTTTGAATGTTTCCTGCGGGACCTCCGAGAATTGCTAAAGAAATGGAAGCTTGCTGGGGTGAAGAAAATAACATTAGGTAGTATATTTCCTAGAGTAAAGCCCCGAAATGTATCTTATGAGATTTATGAGTTTAGACGTATGGCTGTCAATGATGCTTTTAAGGCTGTAGGTGATGAAGATATTTTATATTTTCACCATCGACAGGTTTATCCTCATCATTTTCTGTCAGATGGTGTACATCTCCGGCCGAATGCACAAAAGAATTTTTGGGATAGAATAAAAAGGAAAATTCACCAGATGTTGTAATTTAAAACCCCCTAGTCAGGGTGATTGGGAATGTGTTGATGGTTTATTAAGTGGGAAAGAAGTGATTAATGTGAAAGTTGGAGATATTTCACATTGACCTTGATGGCAATTGTTGGCTCTGTTGATGGTTCGATTGGGCATGGTATGGTGATTCCTTGTTGGGCTCACTATGCTGCCCAAGCGAAGCATTAATTGCAACTGTTTTGAATTGGAAATATGGAGTTGGCGATTGAGAAATAGAGTTCCGGGATTCATAAAAATATTGGATAATTGTTTTCTAATCTAGAATGATTCAAGCGCGCCAACAATAAATGGATCTTGTGGCTGTTGTCTGGGTTGTCGTGATGAAAAGGATACAGTAGTGTGCAGGGTTTCCAAGATAGTTTTTGGCGCTGCGAGCAGCATCATCTGGACGATGATAAAATTCATATGTAGTAAATTATGGGTAGTGTTCCAATGAAGTATGGTCCGTTTAATTGTTTTATAAATATATAAGTTATAGTGGTGGCTTTCTTCGGATCAGGGATTTAACTAATCCAGGCGGGTAACATCTCTTATCGCATGTCAGTGATCGTGGCGGTAAGCGGTTTCAATTTTTATTGAAATTGGTCGGTGGTTGGATTTCTGTATCCCAGGCCTGCCTACCGCTGTATAAAACATAAAATGTGATGGCGGATTATTCCGTCAGATGTAGCACTTCCCATGCCTAAAGATTTAATCTAGATAGTAGGTATGAACAGATCGTACTCAATTTTTTTTTTCGGACCCATTTTTTTTTGTGTAAATATAGTCATTATAAATCATTAATCATTTTTTTTTTATTTTTATCTTTATTAATAAGAAATCAAAAACACTATCTGAGCCATCCAAAAACGAGGACGTTTACCTTGGGGTGGGGGTAGTGTGCTGTTTTTTGATAAATGGAGTCGGGGGTTTGTCGTCCAACAGGGGTTAATTCCATATTACTTATTTGCTCTCTCTGTGGTGGTTGTCTCCACCAGTGATTAGAGTGTCAGGTAGCACGAGATCTAGTAACGGTTGATTGAATTGTTGTCAAGTTTCACTGAGGGAAATGCACACACCAGCGATTTCCTGAATCGATACAAGATTTCAGAGGTTGCATGATTTTTTCGTGTTGTGTATGAATTGAAGTGGGTGATCTGGACCGTCGAAAAAGTCAGTTCGAGATAGGATTTCACTGGGGTAGGTTGTTTAGCTTTTCTCTGGAAGGTTTGGGAAGAGCCGGCTGGTCATGAGTTTAAATAGTAATTCCTTGGAGTTCCGGAATGAGAAACTAAACACCGAATTCTCTGTGCCATTGGTGAGACTGGGATAGTTATTTAGGAATTTATTTGGTATTCTTTTTTCTCCGTTTGTCGGATCAATGGAATCAGAGTTAAGTAAGTTTTAGAGTAGTTTTTTTTCTCTGGAACTCCGGGAATATTTTTTTTGAAGAATTTCGCCTTCGACAAACTTTTGTCGAGTGTGAGTTCTTCTTGTTGGGTAGTCACCGAGTGTGCGGGGTGTCAGAGATGGCAGCGCGGAGGTGACTCCTTAGTTATATGTGGAAGACTTCACACTCGACGAACTTTGGTTCTTCGAGGGTGAAAGCTTCTTACTTGATTGAGGCCTGATTATTGATATTTGGTATGACACCTATGGAGGAGCAGCGGTAACTCCTCATTTATATTGGAAGACTTCACACTCGACGAACTTTGGTTCTTCGAGGGTGAAAGCTTCTTACTTGATTGAGGCCTGATTATTGATATTTGGTATGACACCTATGGAGGAGCAGAGGTGACTCCTTATTTATATGTGGAAGACTTCACACTCGACGAACTCTGGTTCTTCGAGGGTGAAAGCTTCTTACTTGATTGAGGCCTGATTATTAATATTTGGTATGACACCTATGGAGGAGCAGCGGTAACTCCTCTTTTATATTGGAAGACTTCACACTCGACGAACTCTGGTTCTTCGAGGGTGAAAGCTTCTTACTTGATTGAGGCCTGATTATTAATATTTGGTATGACACCTATGGAGGAGCAGCGGTAACTCCTCTTTTATATTGGAAGACTTCACACTCGACGAACTCTGGTTCTTCGAGGGTGAAAGCTTCTTACTTGATTGAGGCCTGATTATTGATATTTGGTATGACACCTATGGAGGAGCAGCGGTAACTCCTCATTTATATTGGAAGACTTCACACTCGACGAACTTTGGTTCTTCGAGGGTGAAAGCTTCTTACTTGATTGAGGCCTGATTCTTGATATTTGGTATGACACCTATGGAGGAGCAGAGGTGACTCCTTATTTATATGTGGAAGACTTCACACTCGACGAACTCTGGTTCTTCGAGGGTGAAAGCTTCTTACTTGATTGAGGCCTGATTATTGATATTTGGTATGACACCTATGGAGGAGCAGAGGTGACTCCTTATTTATATGTGGAAGACTTCACACTCGACGAACTTTGGCTCTTCGAGGGTGAAAGCTTCTTACCTGTGTAGTCCTGACCATTACTATTGGGAGATGACATCTATGGAGGAATGTAGGCGATTCCTCATTCATATTTGGAAGACTTCACACTCGACGAACTCTGGTTCTTCGAGGGTGAAAGCTTCTTACTTGATTGAGGCCTGATTATTGATATTTGGTATGACACCTATGGAGGAGCAGCGGTAACTCCTCATTTATATTGGAAGACTTCACACTCGACGAACTTTGGTTCTTCGAGGGTGAAAGCTTCTTACTTGATTGAGGCCTGATTATTGATATTTGGTATGACACCTATGGAGGAGCAGAGGTGACTCCTTATTTATATGTGGAAGACTTCACACTCGACGAACTTTGGCTCTTCGAGGGTGAAAGCTTCTTACCTGTGTAGTCCTGACCATTACTATTGGGAGATGACATCTATGGAGGAATGTAGGTGATTCCTCATTTATATTTGGAAGACTTCACACTCGACGAACTCTGGTTCTTCGAGGGTGGAAGCTTCTTATGACAGTTCCCTTTGGTCATTGGTACGTCCTCTATGGGAGAATAGTAGTCTCCTAATATTATATTAGAAAATCTGGGTGGCCTGGACATAATAAAAAGGGCCTTGTTTATCGGATTCTTGATATTTTTTTTTCTCTAGCCTCCGAATTTCAGCCCAATTTAAGATAGTGAAACAAACGCTTTTTGGATATGTAATAATGTTTAATTTCATTCAATAAATTATACCATAACATTTCTTAGTGTTGAATTATTGTTACCTTGCTACATCTTGATGGTTTGTAGTTTTTAATTTCAGTCTAAAGGTGGGTCATCTACCCGAGAACTTTATGTGGGGCTCCGACCTACCCATTATAACTGCGATCCCTTTTCCTTATTTTAAAGCCCGGTCGGAAACGCAAATGTTAAATATCTCTTATAAAATAGTTCGACCATCTGGGGTGATGTGGTTTTAGAAACCGCACCGCCTCGGCTGATCGAACTGTTTTTGGGAGGGAGAAATTGAATCTAGACTCGTGTTGGGTTGGGGATAGTGGATTCGTCACATCACTCCATTTTGGAGGATGGTGTAATTCAAACTGCTAGATGACGGTTCGGCAACTGTGGGGGCGCTTTGGGTTAAATTAGCGTTCGGTTTGGGTCAAATTGCTGGAGGCAGGTTTGGCCAGAGGACGGTTTTGGTGCAATTCTTTATTTTTTAGTACCGGTAGTTTACCTGGGCAAGTTCCTCATGTTCCCAAGTTGCAGCCTGGCTAGCGCTGTGTAAGTTTGCTGTGTTGTCAACGTCCAACGAGTTTTTTACAATAGACATTTTGGTTATTGTGGCATTTCATTTGTGGGATTTTGATTTATCGCAGGCCAAGATGAGTTGAATTTCTTTTCAATTTCACAGAAAGCGTCTTCGTTTCCTGGGTTATTTCATCAACGTCCTTGACCCAAGTAGTTTTCAAAATGCAATGACGAGATCCCACTGAAAAGAGCCAGCTAATATCCGGAGATGCCCGGGACGAAAAAGTAAGCACCTCTCGGGGTTTTGATTGCGCAGTGATACAGATTCGTGTTTATTTGGGGTATTTTAATTTAAACAGATGAAACAGAACTTCTATAAAATACAGTGTTTCGTTAATGTACAAACGAGGCGAGTTAAAAATAGAATAGTCGTGTATCCACGTAAGTAGTAGTGCTCGCACCTTTCATCCCTTTCTGGACGGACCTCACCCCGGGTCTCGGAAGTGACGTCATAGTGATGTGAACCATTTACATCATGTCAGGTTGGCGTGATACCCGCGTCAACGGCCATGTTGTGACGTCATTACCATAGTGATGTCAGTGAGCATGCGCTGCGCCATTTGTTCGCGGTGACACGGGTTTCTATGTTGCCACTTGGTTACTATCAATACTATGTGACCAAAAACCTCTAAAATGGCGGGGTGTGTTTGGAGAGTGTGTTCGATTAACTGGGGTACATCTAATTTCCAAAAACAACCTGACAATTTTCCCCAAGCGCCATAATCCCCAGTTTTTTTCTACCTCTCCATCTTTGATGAAACGTGGTTGCTATTGGGCCCAACGTCTTCTAATAGGACGGGCGTGTTCTTGAGATACGTCTGATTGAATGCGAGTACTTTTGCTGGGTCGGATTTTCTCCAAATCCTCGGTTACTTCCTAGATTTACCACAAAGAACCCGACAACTATTTTTCTAGCTCGGGTTCCTTTGGAATCCTCGGCATCTATCTATGTATCTATACGCTATGTTATTGTTTCTGTCTACCATTCCTGATTAGTTTGTTTAGGAGAATCCTCCAGTAGAGTAGAAATGCCTGCCAGCTGGAACAGTTTTAGCTTATTGTTACTATTTTTAGCTTTCCTGCTCTGTTTTAACTTGTCCTAATATTTTTGTCACGTTCATGTTCTTGATCCTAACAGCATGAGTCATGTTTCATTTATCTGTATCATCCGAGCGGATGACTGTCACATCATTATCTGAAACAATGAAAAAAATAAATCCAAGAGTCAATTGAGCAGTAACTGGAACAGTCATCACATGGACAACTCGGATCGAGCAAATGAGCTATTACCCAACTGCTCAAATGAGTGACTCCACATACAACTCTTTGATTCAACTTGGAAAAGGGGATTCCATAACACATATTTCCCAAAATGGTATTCCGTAAGTGAGATTCCAAGCTCCTATACAGTTGCTAGAAGTCCTATAATTGGCTTCTACCACTTCAGCTCTCTATCATGTGATTGGCCTCTATTGTATACGGCATTACTATAGTGTTCTATCATCCTTGCAGCCTAATACCATTAGTATTGACTTGTGATACCATGTCTCTCAGAACCAATCATTACACCACTACCGTTACGGGTCTCATTTCAAACCACTATCATACTTGATTTCTAGTATTACCAGCAGTCGAATACAACCTGCTTGCTCTAATGGCCTTTTCATACCTATTCCAGATTCCCATAATTAGCTATCGAGTAGTGACTGAAACAGAAATAGCTTGGACGCATTTGATCTTATCGTGTAAATGATGCATCGTCAGTATAGATCAATTGCTCAAACGAGTTACACCACCTGTGACTCTTTGACTTATCTTGATATTGGAGCATGATGATGTATTGTTGGAAGATGCCTGTTTGGGTATACCTTTTGGAGGATACGTTTGGAGGATATCTGTCTGACAATGACTTTTTCATCTGGGTGCTTTGGTTGGGAGTGTATAAAAAAGGTTGCGCTTTACTTTCTGCTCGGCTTTCTCTACCTGTACCCTTAATTTAATTTTAAGGCAGAACTATATTTTTAGAAGTTCATACACCCACTGATCTATTTGTAGGAGCTGACCCCCCTTTCTATATGATTTGGACTTTTTTAACGGGATTCTCAGGTTAAGGATCAAGATTCTCAGGTGAACTTACCAAACTGACCAATTAGGTTTGTGTATTTCCTTTTTGGTATTTTTTTTTTTTTTTTGTGCTATTTGTTAAATGTGCCAAAATATTTACCGTTGGTGGTCTTGTAAGTTGTACTAATTTGGGACAGGTCTAATCTCCATCCTTTGGGTAAAGATCAAATAACTAGAGTGTATTACCCTGGGTTTTTTGTTCTTTCCTTTCTTCTTTCATGTATTTGTTTCTTCATTTTTGGCTGTGTATTTTTTTCTTCTTCTCTTTCCTTTCTTCTCTATAAAAAAACAAATGGTTAATTTACACAAGAAGTATTCTGGAGACACAGGAAATGTACATCATGCTTGTTCACTCTTGCAAATGCAGCACCACGTGCCTTCCATTTCTACTTTACTGTCATTCTCACCGAGTTTAGAATATCTCGCTCGTGAGTGTTCTTCTGTCATCGTTACATTCATTTTTTCTCTTTTTAGTTCTTTCTGATAGTATCTCATGTATATAACATTCTAGTGTTGATTATTCTCCATCATTTCTTGAGTTCTTGCTGCTTCTATGCTTTGAATATTATTTCACAAGTCCTACCATTCTTATGCATTTAATGCAATTCCTTTCTTTGGGGGATTCCCTTCGTAAAAAATTCTTATTTGAACTTTGACGTCTCCTTGGCACAAGTGAATGGCCATAAACGTATTTTGCTGTCCAAATCAGAACATCTTAATTCTGTTCAACAGTGCAATTGTGAATGACGGAAATGTCTAAGCGATATCTAGTCTTATGCAGTTGTGGCTGATGTGTTTGAAAACACTACCTCATTTCAACAATTTTTTGTAGAATTTTTTACTCTCTGGGGAGGGGTTAGGGGTGTTTGTGTCTGATATGGTTACTGGCTCAAGTTGGAAATTTAGGAAATTAACGTAGAAGTGTATGGGAAAGAAACACAATGGAAATATATAAACCTGATTGGCCAGTTTGGTAATATATTGACCCTTAGCCTGAGAATCCCCGTTAAAGAGTCAAAAATAATATAGATAGGGAGGTTGTAGGCTGAAAATAGATTAGTCGGCGTAGGAACTGCTAACATTATAGTGGAGTCACTCGTTTGAGCAATTGTTTGATAGCTCATTTTCTCAATAAAATTTGAGTCGTCCGAGTTATGCCTGTTCCAGTTAATGCTTGATTGACTCTTGGACTTATACTAAGGAACCTTTTGCATCAGATTACAATGTGACAGTGGGCGGGGTTTACATGAGTGAAGTGATCTGATTGTTAGTTAGTTGCAGTAAAGTGATCTGCTTGGGTAATCCAGATGAACGATACATGACTCATGTTGTTAGGACCAAGAACATGAGTACCCAGAACAGGGTAGGAACTAGTCACTCTGAACAGATCAGGAAAGCTAAAATTCTAACACATCCCGTCATATTAGAGGGTTTGGGGGGAGGTCACAAAGCAACCAATGTTCCGCCTAAGAAACCAAGATGGCGGCCTCCAGTTAACAAAATGGACTACGAAAACACCATCACCCTAAGAACACGCTTTGCACATACGCAGTGACACCGCGTATCACCATGGTAATGATTCACAGTATGGCCGCTCACTCGGGCTACAGAACAACCCAACATGATGTAACTGGGACACGTGACTATGACTTCACTTCCAAGGTCCGTGGGGAGGTGCCAGCAAAAAGGGATGAAAGGTGCGAGAACTACTACTTGCGTTTATTTAGATGGATGCGCTGGTATGGTGACTAAGATTGTCACCACAAAAACTACTCCGCACCTCGAGGTTTCGTGCATTCAGGTAGACTCGGCCTGGAAATTGAAAGTAATAAAAAGGAAGAATCTGTTTCATTCATCTGAATGGCAGCAACATCGCTGTAGTCTGTATTATTTATTTATTTATTGGTATTTAATATCACATACTTATGCACAATGGCTAATCGTGACCGTGACAGTTTTACGGGTGGAGGAAGCCGGAGTACCCGGAGAGAAACACCGAGCATCGACGAGCAACTGTCAGCTCTTTAACATTCTAACTCTATTCAAGCTCCACTCAAGCAGGGTTACAGCGGTTGAAGACATGTGCACAATCGACGTGCAGTACACCTTAATACACGACGTCATCGTGCCCCCATGTAGGTAACCGAGATAAAGTGCCTAGCCCAAGGACACAATGCGGCTCGTCCCGGACGGAGATCGAACTCGGTGTAGTCTCTATTACCCGAGTCATACTGAAAGACGGCGGTAGAAAAGCGTACTGAACATGATAACTGTAGAAGAGGTGTGGGGGGGGGGGGGGGGAGGAAAAAGTTTGAGGAACGTTTTTGTTGATTTTGGCACCCACCCCTAATTCCTTTTTAGTTCATTTTTTCCGCACAATTTTCAGACACCCACACCTTTACAAGCGACACCCAAAGAGCTTTAGGATATTTTTAATGTTGCGAAATTCTATACTGTACTTTTGTACGCTTTTGAATGCCCAATGTCTGGCTAATATTTGTTTGGGCTTTCCTCTGTCATTTCAGCCAGAAGCAACAGCGTTCAATTCTTTTACAAAAGGTGAGTCTAACAAAAATAAATGTTTCCTAAACTGTCCTTGGCAGACTCAGTTTTTTATCCTAACATTATGATTGCTGTTTCAAAAGTAGAGAAAATTTTAACCTTTCAGCTACACCTCTTACCGAATAATTGGATGATCGAAACATTTAAGAATTGGTCAAATAAGGCAGTGTCAAGCACCGATCTCTCCACAAGTAGATTGCTGGAACGTCAGCTAAAACGCTGCAGCTTAGTCTGCTCCCTCTCACGTCCTAAAAAGGTACCAAGTCAATCAACGAGTTAACTCCCCGTTCTCGATAGCGTTTGATGAGGTGAAAGCTGTTACACTTTGACTCTAGTCATGGCGTAACATCTTTGCTCCACTAAACGTTAAGGAGTATATACAACATAAAATCTAGTTTCCTGGTATAAACTTTCCAATATCAACACTTGTATTTTGTCAATAATAGCGAAAATATTTTGTAAATATGCAATGCATATTGCCTCGAGAAATGCGCACATCATTAAAATATTAATTTTTTACAGATATCAAAGTATATTTAAAAAGCGATCGGCGGTTTTCGAAAACTGAAAACCTCAGAGAATATTTTTATTGTTGGACATTGTTTATTTACAGCAAAACACATCCCGTACGTCCCACATATAAGATGGCAGCGTTCCAGCAATCCACATTTATAAAGATCAGTGGCATCAAGTGGGACGTGACCAAGCCTGAAAATAAGCAGTCTGTCATTTGTAGAATGAGGTCCCAAGAGGGTGAATTTGCTGATGCTATCCCATAAAGTGGGCCTGTTTATCCTCTGGGTACCTCTTTCTTTTTATGTTTGAGACCATGATTCAGAATGAGGTTCACAGAGGGTAAATTTAGTGATGCTACCCTCTGGGGACCTCGCTTTGCATATGACAGGCTGCTTATTTCCTGGCTTGGACGTGACAACCGTTGCTTATTCCCAGTTCTTTATTCGACATTCGTTATCAACCGATAAAATCGGTTGATAACAAATATCAAAAAAGGAACTGGGAATAAGTAACGGTCGTCACGTCTGTGGCATCAAGTCATAAAAACAGAATCAAAGTCAGAGATGTCACAACAATCCAAACCACCAACAAAGTGTTTTGTGTGCCAGGTGATTGTCATAAAGGATCAACAACTCATTTTTTAATGTTCCTACTCCTGGTTTATTGCATTTATAACATAAGATCGGACTGTATGACAGGCAGTGGACCAGACTCACTAGTTTCATATTGCATGGTTTAGTGTAGGTTACTTGCTGTGCATCTATACATACTAGTAATTTAATGTTGTTTAGTGCTCGTCAGTGCTGGCCAGTATTTCAAATCAGTCGACTAGCCTTTATTAAACAGTTGTCCAGACAACATTCTGTGATATGCATCGGATAGTTTCATATCTAATTTTATTTTATTGGTGTATTATGTTCTGTTATCCTGTGCCACTTATATTTTTATTTTTATTTCGATCAAACTGCTTTCATTATAATTCCCGCGTCACTTAAAATTTGAAGAGGAATCATTGAAGTCATTGCTAGAATCCATCGACTTCGTTTTGAGGGTGATAATCACTACCTCGAACAGAAACGAGGTCTATGTGTTTGAAAAGAAGAATGTTCAGGATGGGTCATGCTTGTATTCTCAGTCCAGAACCTATTTTAGAGGACACTGTATCCTTATTTCCAAGGTACAAGCATGCTACTCAACTGGATGACTGATATTAGCAAAAATGGTGGATAATACCCCCGCCCACCCCTCCCCCTTCAAGGGTCGGTTTCCTGTTGTCTCCGACATGCACTGACCGGTACACTCGAGGCTAATAATATTGCCTATTGGGCCCTATACAGGACACCCATCGCTGCTATAATTATGCAGTTGTCGGGGTAGGTTTTCCCGTTGCCACTGTTACGAACTGCCTTGTACACCCGAAGCTAAAGCTATTAAACCCTATACAGGTTACTCCATTTTTCATTTTTTTTGTGGCCCCTATACAGGTAACCCTTTTTTCATTTTTTTTTCTGGGCCTCTTTGCAGGTTTCCCTCTTTGTTTGATTTTTTTTCTTTATTCTGATGCTTTTTTTAGATTGGCACATGAGTATCTGCGTGCGTTTCTTTCCACGTCTGGTTCTCTTATTAAGATAAGTTAGATAACAGGGGGGGGGGGGGGGGGGGGTAAGTGGTCACTGACGATCAATGAATGGTTTCGCGCGTCGAATGCGCGCATGGACGGTTTGGGCCAAGCCCATTTCGACCCTTCTTTGACGTATTGAATTGAAGCTTACCACAAATCACGACCATGGCAGAAGATAGCAGAGGAGGAAAGGCAGAGAGAGAAGGCTTTGACGTTCTTTTTGATGTTTTAGTTGAGGTTATCTTCCCTCGGGAGAGGACCACTGTGAGAGGGGGTCCTCTGAACGAAGATGCTATCTCTCCCTGAGGGTGTTGGAGTAGGGTCTTTAGGCAAGTATAGCCTGACTCTGGCAATTCTTGGAGGGGAAGAGCACATTTCGGCTTCAGCAGTCAAGCAACCGAACAACTTTCTCATCCAACGGCCCCTTTCGGGGTGCCACCCAAAGAAAGACCCGAACTTCCCTGGTTCGGGGGCAGGCGTGCGTGTTATCCTATTTGGCCGGTACCTTAGTTTGCACTAGTGACGTTTACAAAAAGTGTGCGACTGGCAGTAGGGTAGTGGGTCGAGATCCCCGAGAACCTCGAACTGGGAGATGGTTAGGAATTTTGCATAACTACAAGAGTTCTTCTCCGTGTTTGCTTAGAGAAGTGGGCATATTTATGGTATTATTTTAGAAAAAAGAAAAAGAAACCCAAACAGTCGCTGGTTTGGGAGCAGCCCAAGCATATTATCCTTAACGGTTTCAAAAAGAAAAAAAATCCACCAAGATGTGTTTTTGAAAGCTGGGAGTCATCCATCAGCCTATAAGGGAGAGCGGATGCTGAGCCTTGGCCATCTGGTCTGCCTTCAGGGGGAACAGATGACGAGGTGATTGGAGGGGACACAAAATTCGCCAAAAACAAAAACAAAAAAAAAACACACACACCCTCTCACAGACATACACCCGAAAGCCCTTAAAAGGGCTATTAAATCTTTATTTTAATGTTTATTTATAGAAAATGTACACTCGTCCCGGCCAGGCAAGCTTGTTTCAATCCTTGCCTGGTGTTTTGTGGTTTCCTGGGTATGTTAACAGAAAGGTAGGTTGTACCAATTCCTACGCTTCGTCTTCTGTTTCCATTCGTCTTCTTGATAAGGGTTTTGCAAGAAAAATTGAGAATGTTCAATTAGAAAAGTTATAGGTAGAGCAGGTAGAGAGAAAGGTAGGTATCCGCTATTATATATTGTGACTATTGTGTGATTGTTGCTATGGATGGGGTGAGGGGTGGGTTTCTTCGGATTCGGAGCCCACTCCCCACACGCAGAGTTGCGAGGCAATTTTCACAGACTCTCAATGACTCCACGCAATTTAATTACATTGCGTAATTTTTATTTTCTGAAAATTTATTTTGTTTTTCTGTTACGGGATCGGCGTTCGTTCAGCTCAACCATTAATTCACTATCTTGGAGTCTGTTGAGGGTTTTGTTTGTCTGGTTATAGTCGTCCCATAGCCGCATTAGTTTCCCTTGAATTTCTCTAGTTTCTTTCCTCTGCCGTCTTCGCTTTTCCCTACAGACACCATTTTAACGTGGACTGGATTTTTCTTAGCTTCTTGGTACAGGAGAGTTAAAAGCAGGTAAAATGGTAGGTTTCCCTGAAAATGAGGAAAGAAATACAAGCTTTAATGAAAGTAAAAATAAAAATAAAAAATATATTGCCGATCATTCAAAACTAATAGCTTATTTCTAGACTTTCATATACACATTACGATTACAGTAGCGAGGCAATCCTCACTGACTCCGCGCAGTTTAATTTTATTGAGTAATTTTAATTTACTGTGACTTGTTTTGTTTTTCTGTTAGGGTTCGGTGTTCGTTTAGCTCTACCATTGATTCACTATCCTGGAGTCTGAGAAGGGTTTTGTTATATAGGTCTTATTAAACGCGTTTCAATCGCGCTTCAGCAGAGTTGCGAGGCAGTCCTCACAGACTCAAACCTAAAGTTCTCAATGACTAGCGAGGCAATCCTCAGTGACTCAACGCAATTTAATTATATTGTATAACTTATTTTGTTTTTCTGTTAAGGGATCGGTGTTCGTTCAGCTCAACCATTAATTCGCTATCTTTGAGTCTGTTGGGGGTTTTGTTTTTAAGGTCTTTTAATCGCGTATCAATAGTTTCTATTTTTGTTAGCTCGTGAAGTTCCTTTATCGGTGTCCATTTGGGTTTGCATAGTGCCAAACACAGGGCATTTTGAACCCTCTGTAGCTTCAGAATGTTGCTTTTGCTCAGGTCACATGTTATTATGGCACCGTATTCTAGTACCGGACGTATAACTTATTTGTAGAGCTTAAGAAGCACATCTTTGTTTGCTCTCAATTTTTACCTCTGATCATCTTCAGAAAATTGATACGTTTATTAGCTCTAACCGTAATAGAGTTTATGTGACTGTTTAGACTGAGATTGCTATCTAGTATAAATCCCCAAAATGTGGTCTCTTTGCTTGCTTCTAATTTGTGATCGTATAACTAGAGATTAATACTGGGGACTGGTTTTTCCCTTGCTCCTTGAAGAACGTTACTTTTTGAGTTTTGGCGGCATTGAGTTTTGTAGTGTAAGTTACACTTAGTTACATATGTATTCAATCCTTGAGTCTGAGATGTTATAACTGATAAGAAATATATTAGACAGCCAGCATTTCCTCTGTAGACAGTTTGAGTCATATAGCCGTAAAAAACACACATGGACTGGAGTTCTGTCTTTCTTAACCTGTTGCCCAACACAGTTATTGTCACAAGATAATAAGGCGACATGGTGTCAGAAGTAGACCACAGCTAAGAGCTTGGACGGCTCTGTCGTATGACTGTGTTATTAACCATATCACAGTGTTGCATACAAAAACAACAGGTATGAGAAATGCTTACCAGATTGCACCTCCAGAACTGTTCAGTTTCCACCAGCCAAAGGAGTGGCCCAAGTGGATACGTCGGTTTGAGAGATTCAGGGAAGCCTCGGGCTTGGCTAAGGAATCCGAGCAACGTCAAATTAGTACTTTAGTGTACACGATGGGCGACTGTGCGGATGATATCCTACCTTCTTTCGCGTCCGGTGAGGATGAGGATAAAACTCGATATGAGACTGTCAAAGCTAAATTTGAAAGTCACTTGATAATTCGAAAGAATGTCATATTTGAGCGAGCAAAATTGAATACTCGTAAACAAGAGGAGGGCGAATCTGTTGACTCATTTATAACGGCACTGTACACATTGATTGAACAAAGTGAATATGAAGCATTAAAAGATGAAATGTTGCGGGATAGAATAGTGGTTGGCCTGCGAGATAGCAGAATATCAGAAAAATTGCAGCTTAATTCTAATTTAACCCTTTCCAATGCTATAGAAACTGTTCGCCACCAGGATGCTGTTAAAAAGGAAGCAGCTCAAATGCAACAGAATTTGAAAAAAATTGTTGGTTCAAAAGCAGATGAAGTGAGGAATAAAATGACAAAAAGTCAAATAATTCCTATAATTCAGGAAATTAGTTTTATAAGTGCAAATGGTGTGGAAAGTCTACACAACATATGAAAACCAATTGTCCTGCTTAGGATGCAGATTGTTATAATTGTGAATTACGTGGTCATTTTTCGTCCATGTGCCATAAGTCGCGAAAACAAGCTAGGGAGAATAACGCAATTAGCTTCAATAGAAAGAATCAGCATAGACATAGAGACACAAGAAATGCGCGAGAAGTCACACAAGAGGTGTATAAACATTGGGGTGACGAGTCTAAAAATTTGGATTTTCTGTTGGGTGAAATTACAAAAGACAGGTTTAGTAATGGCTGGATAGCTGATGTGCAGATAAATACAAAACTGTTACGTTCAAGTTGGATACTGGAGCAGATGTCATTTGTATTCCCAAGAGTGTCGCAGATAAATGTAACATTGCAATTAGTAACTGTGGGCACAATTTGTTTGGTCTGTGTAAAAGCAGTTTAATTGCTTTAGGTAAATACACTGGGAAAGTATAAAGACTTCCAGAAAGAGGGATGGTATCCTTAAAACTATACGAAAACGGAATTTTGATAAAAGGCATGCTGCTAGGGGGTTAGAGAAGCTAAACATGGGAAATAAAGTCTATGTTAAAGACCAGAAGAAATTTGGCAAAATTGTAAAATCACATGTCGCACCACACTCATATCAGGTGCAGACTGGTAATAATGATATCCTTCGAAGGAACAGAAAAATGTTGGTTCCCTCGAGTGATATCATTATACAAGAGGAAGTAGAAATTCCAGAGTAATTAGTAGACACTTGTCATCAAACTGGAAGTAATCAAACAACACCTACATCCAACAGTTCAGTGATCTTATCAGAACAGGAGACTGGGGTTAGAACCAGATGGGGGAAGTAAACCACCTGATCGTTTTGGATATTAAAATGTGTGTTTATCTGGATGGAGAGATATAGTGTAAGTTACACTTAGTTACATATGTCTTCAATCCTTGAGTCTGAGATGTTATAACTAATAAGAAATATATTAGACAGCCAGTATTTCCTCTGAAGACAGTTTGAGTTATATAGTCGTAATAAACACACATGGACTGGAATTCTGTCTTTCTTAACCTGTTGACCAACACAGTTATTGTCACAAGATAATAACACAAGTTTGATGTGCCATAGGGTGCACCAGCTCTCAAGATCGCAAATGGTATCCTGTAGACGATTTTTAATTATGTTTCGGGACTTGCTGGACGTCCACATGCCTTTGTCGTCTGAGAACTGCCATAGTTCAACACAGTTTTCCTACTTTTTCTATGCCATCCACATATATTATGAAAAGAAGCGGGCTTAGAACCAACCCTTGTGGGGTTCCCACTTCGAGTATCACTTCCTCTGACACCTCGCGGTTAACCCTCACCTTAATTTTTCGGTCACTTAGAAATGATGATATGATCCTCGGAATTTTAGTGGGTAATCCCATTTTTTCGCTAGTTTATATCTCATGCCATTGTGCCATACCGAGTTGAACGCTCTTTCTACATCCAAGAAAAGCGCTGTTCCGGTTTCGTTTTGACTAAATGCTGTTTTCATATAATCGACCAGTCTATGTACGTGTTCGATTCCCTCTTTCTGACTCCTATACGCTCTGTGCCATTTATTGAAAAAGTTGATTGATTCGAGATAGCTGTGAAGTCAGAATCTGCTCAAAGATTTTTCCATCACAGCTAAGCAAGCTAATTGGGCGGTAATTAGAAGGGTTGGTAAGGTCCTTGTCGGGTTTGGGTATCATGACTCATGTGGCCACGTTCCAGCATTTTTGGAAGTACCCACAGGAGAGACAGCAGTTTAGGAGTTGGGTAAGTCTACATTTGGGGGCACTGTTTCATTATTTTGTAAGAGACTTCGTCTTCTCCTGGGGACGAAGATGACTTCTACGCTTATTGGTTCGTTCGGTTAATTCATGGTCGTCCCCGTCTTCATGCCTTTAGGCGAAGTTAGGTTCATTGAAAATTGAGTTGTTATCTTGGACAAAATTATTTAATTTTACCTTAAAATCGTTGTCATATCTGTTTCCTTCTTGCGGACGATGCGCTTTCTTTAGAAGTTAGGCAAAAGCACTGGCTTTTGCATTGTCGTCCATGGCCACAGTTCTATCGTTAGTCTTCAGCGCATTATTATTGGCACTTTTGCTCTTTTGGCCAGTAAGAGTTTTAAATGTATCCCAGAACCTCTTAGGTTCTCTCAGCCCATTTAGGTTTTCTGTTGCTTTTTCCCCTCTTACGAGATTGTCGTTAGCTATGCCGTTTTTACTTCTCCATGTAGGCAATTATACGTGGTTTTAAGTTCTGCTCTTTTCATTTGGTCGACCTGATTGGTAAACCCGGAAGGCTTGTCTTTTTTGTTTAATTATTTGAAGAGTTGTTTGTATTATTCTGTTTATCCGCGTCTTTACTGTTTGCTTGGGACAAATTTCATTTAGTGTACTGTTAATAACCTCGTTAAGATGGGTGCAGGCTTTTTCTAGTACATGAGCATTTAAGGGGTCATTTGCCTTCATTTTTACTTCGATAATGTTTCTGAAGAGATTCCAGTCAATTTTTGATAGGTTCTTTCTGTTCACAGGAGGATACCTTGTGAGACCAGTATTACATTTCAAAGTGGCGTGAACTGGCAGGTGATCTTATCATCCCCTTCAAATATGACTTGCATTTGGCTCGTTAGTGATTTGCTGGTGATAATCAAGTCTATGATATCTGATAGATGGAGTGGGTTGTTGCTTATGTATGTTACGCCTTAATCATTATTTACCACGAATAGATCGAGTTCTTCAATGATGTTGAAAAGGGCGTCACCATTAGGCTCCGTCTTATGACAACCGAATACCTGGTGTTTGGAATTGAAATCACACAAGAATTTGCACTGCTTGTATTTTTTGGTAAAGAATTCAAAACTTTACTGTCTACTGTTGCTTGAGGCTTGTTATAATATGATATGATGGCCACGTGTTTGTGGTCAAGTTCAGTTTCGCCTGCAATCTCTTCAGCACTGAGTTGGTCGCATTGTATTGTTGTGTATTTAATCTCCTGCTTTATTAGCAGGGCGACGTCGCCACCTTTTTGGACGGGGCCATCTCTTCTTATAATATCAAAACTACATAACGAGAATTTTTTGTTTTGTTTAAGCCATGTTTCGCTAATTCCAATTATGTCCTTATTTTTTAAATAATGTGACAGTTGCAGGTTTTTCTGATTAACGCTTCAAGCGTTCCGCTAGACTATTTTTAGTGTATCCATGAATGGTTTAGGAACAACTGTACTAAGTTTATTTAAGTTTAAGTTTAATTACTATTTGTAATATTGTTACCCAGTCATATTTTGTTGACGGCCACTTCTAATAGCATGTGAGATATTTGAGTTTTATATAACTTGGAGGCTGTTTTACTGTTCTCTTTGCAAACGTCCGAAAGACTGGTGTCCATGTGTTTCTTCATTATGCTGAAAATAGAGCCAGCCATTAGGGTACACGTCGAATAAGGGGAGGACGAGCTTACATTTAGAGCTTCAAGCTGGATGTTTGTTTTAACTTTTTTGAAGTGGCTACATCACCGGTAGTTGCTGGGGTGTTGACCACCGCAATTGGGAAATTTCAGAATTGTAGCACTACATGCCTTCGCGATGTGTTTGTCACCGCATTTCATACATCGTTGCTCCCCATTGCATTTGTGTGACAAGTGCCCAAATTTCTAACACTTGTGACACTGAACGGGCTGCGGAAGAACACGGTATTCCTCGGTTTCGTATTTTATGCCGTTGATAATTACACCTTTGCTTATTAGATATAATTTTGTTGCTATATTAGGGCATTTTACTTTAATTTTCCAAGTGTGCTTGCCCGTGGCTTTGGATATTAATCTATCCCACGAGCATCCTGAAAGGGCTTTATCTATCGAGCCTTTTTCCCCTTTTGGGGTAAACGCGTGTGATTACGATACAGGGTTTTGGTTGCGGATGGCTCTGTGTCATGTTGTTTTTATTGGTCACCTTATGGGGGCGTTTGGGGTTTTACTTTGTCAGCGTACGTCGCGCTATCGGTTGGGCTGTCTGTCGCTGTCGCATTCACGACTTCCGTTATGTAGGCTATGTTGTGTTAACAGACCCCCCATTTCTTGGTATGACCACGGAGTCCTTTTTCAGTATTGCTGCTGAGTGAATTTTGCTTGTTAGTTTCTGTCTTATATTGTTTTTGTTATACAAGCATCTAGCGTTCCATACCGCTAATTGAAGCTTATCCGTGATTAGGCTTCAATTAATCGGGGTGTTATGTGGGTAACAGAATGGTTTAGTTAATTGGTGTTTTGATAGATAGCGGCTTTGATGAGAGTATGGGAGATCTGAGTTTTAAAGAGTTTGGACCCCAACTGGCTGACGCCTTAACAGATGTCAGTCAAGTTGGTGTTTAGGTGTTTGATTAACACCTCTTGTAGACTCCCCGCGATGAAGGCGCAAAAAGGATATGAGGAGGAGGCATTCACTGGCTTCGCATGATCGACTCTTTTAAGTTGACCACTTGTTTTTGGCTTTCTTATAGTAGGGTCACCCCTTGTAGTTACTGGAGCATTTTGGGGTGGCTGGTTTGCATGCAATGGATATGTGTTTATCTCAACACTTCATGCACATCACCTCCCCTTTGCAGTTGTTGGAAATGTGACCAAATTTCTGGCACTTGTGGCATTGTATTGGAGGGGGTTGGGCCTGTATTCCTCGGCCATATGGTACCTCTTGTCGATTTCAACCCCAGACTTATCAGTTTGAGCTTAGCCTCGCGACTGGAACAGGTCACTTTCAGCTTCCATGTAGTTTTGCCTGTCGCTTTGAAGTGAACCTATCCCAGCTACAACCTGGTATTGTAGCATTCATATTGTTTTTTGGTGTATCAGGGTGGACCCTGGTCACCACCACTATAATTTTGGGGGGATAGGTACAGCCTCGTTTGGGCGGTGTCTGCTTCTTTTTTGTTTTTATTAGTCCCAACCCCATTGGAGTTGGTGGGAGGTTTATTTACAGCGGCGACCCAGTCATGTGGGGAATGGGTGCTGGGGCGGGTACCGGTGGTCCCGCCTCCCACGTGGGCTGGCTGGTGGAAGATCCACTAGCTTCCACAGCGCGGGCTGGTCCGCAATTACCGCCATTGCCGTACATATGGTGGTTGGAGCCTTGATCTGAGCTGGGGGAGTTGATGGTGTGAGGTGTCCTAATTTTCTTGAATCTTCTATCCCTCACTTGGATGAACCCTTCCTCATCCATCACCTCCTCCAACTCGGGCTCTGCTTCTAGACAATGCTTCTTTCATTTAATTGGTGTGAACTGGGTCCTGAACATTTGAGATAACGTAGGACAAGTTTCTTCCTCATCTAATTGGCCTTTGGTTTTCATGGGTTCGGTGCCCTTATTGTCCTTAATGGTGTCAGAGATAGAGGGATCAGCATGGACCTCTGCCACCACCGTGAGCTCCGTAGGGGGAGAGCCTGGTGTTGACAAAGACGACTCTGCCGATACCTCTACTGGGATGTTTGTACGTATAGCATTAGCATGGACTCCCTCCACCACAACCGCATCCCTTGAAGGGGAGCCCGGTGTTGGTGGAGGTGATCCAGTTAGTGCTAATATCCTCTCTGTCAGTGCTTCAATCCTAGCACCTTTAGCTGACATAGCCTTGTGGAGGTCCCCTATTCTGGACATTAGCTCCATGTGGCGCTCTTCATTCCTTTGTCAATCCCTTTCTAACTCAGTGGGCTTCAAATTTGATTTTATCCTCCTCTCTGCCCTCTTTCTCACTCATCAGAGAGACAAAGAGCTGGGAGGGTGAAAAGTCTTCATTGTCCCTAACCCCCTTGGGTTCATCATAGCCTGTGGGATCCTTATTTCCTGTGTTAGGCTTGTGGTTTGGGCCCCTACTTCCGACACTTTTCGTAGTTTGACAATTTCTTGCCCTTTTACATGGTTTATATGGCTGTTACCTCTAACACTAACCTTTTC